>JAHUTJ010067053.1:0-18822 GCA_036250325.1 Characodon lateralis
GTTTTGTTTTTAGATGTAAAAAACATCTAAAAACATACAATTAGAAAGATTTGCTTCCTTGTAATGACAACATCCGGCTAATGACAACATCCGGTTAATGACGATATCCGGCTAATGACAACATCCGGTTAATGACGATATCCGGCTAATGACAACATCCGATTAATGATGATATCCGGTTATGTCACTGGAAGGCCCAGCCACCGGAAGTCCCGACCTGCCACCGGAAGTCCCGCCCACCTGTCAAAATTTTCACACCTCGTTTGATTGAAGGATGTATATTTAGTCTCTCTCATACCTATACATTATAGCTAATAAAAACATGGCATTTAAGACAATAACATTTACTGAAGCCCTGTAAGGCAAGTGAATGTAAATAATTTAAAGGCTCATTTTCTAACTCTGACCAAGTTATCTTTTCTCGCAACTTTAGAAGTCATCTTCAAGTAAAAAAAAAAGATAAAAATAAAGTTTTTTGTTTTGTTCTGCCCTATGATGCAAGTGAGAAAAAAAAATGTAAAAGATTTTTTCAGTTTTTTCTTCAAATACTTTGCTCTGCCACTAGAGGCACTGGAGTAAAACCAACAACCTTCACAAAAGCTGTATTGTTCAAACAGTCAAAGAGCTGGCTTTCAAGAACCATTGTCCCAATGTTTCTACATAAGATTGTTGTAAAGTAAGATAAGATGTTGGCCATGCTAGGTTGTTATCATACCAAGCTTGTATTTTCATGTGCGATACGAAATTAGCTACAGTATTGATCGAGGACATTTGTAGGACAAATGACAATTGTATTGTATTGGTTTATTTGTCATATGCAGGTTTACACATAGTCAGCAATGCAATTAAATGCTTGGGATAAGAAGAACCGTTCAACTCACTATAAAAACTAAAGGAAAAATAATTTCCCACCATGACTGCTCTTTCTTGGGACCAAGAGTGTGTCTTGCAAATGGCCTTAAAACTTGCTATCAGCACTTGCTTATCGTAACTTGCCCCAATAAATAGAAAGGGGTTTGTTAAGACAAAAATTAAAATATCAACTCTTTAATGATTTATGTATGTTTTTATTATTTATTTATATTTTAGTGACAACAGCTTGTTAAAAACCCATTGGGAAAAAAAGTTTGTTATTTTCTTACCTCAATCAACAGAGTGGGGAAAAAAGTATTTGCTTTATTTATTTATTTTTTCCATCTCAAGCATGGAAAGGCAAGTAAAAAAATAATAATTTCTGTCATCTCATTTTACCAAGTGTGTATTTTTGCAATACCTTTTCTGTCCACAAAAAGGGGGGTACATCCAGTCAGCTAGGTGAAGGCCAGTGGTGTAAGTTATATCTTGTTTAAGTCTGGTTTTAAAAGATGTTTTAGGATGTTTTTATACGATAGATTAAACCTTAAAATTCTGTAAATGGAATCAGTCCTTTAAAAATGAGCCTGCTTTTAAATTCATTATAGTGGTTTCTGAGATGCAAAGGCTTGCATCAGACCCAGGCTTCAGTAGGGATAGGAGCTCACTCACGCCATGGAGTACTCCCTGATCTCGGGACAACGCACTTGTTTACTTTTTTTATGTTTATAGTTGGTATATGTGAGATATAAGGCTTTGTTATTGATAATTATATTTACTTCTTCTTCTGTATATATTGTTACGGAAAGATTTAGCTTTCATTGTTCCCTCTAAGATCATTAGGGAGTTACAGATCTTAGAGGGAACAATGACTGCCAAGATGAACTGTGATATACTAAACGTGATCCCCCTACCTTTGGAAACTCGGCCGCAGGGCAGTATACCAACATAACTACCCCAAATACACCTCGAAGATGACCACTGCCTCTGCTGCGGTTTGCTGAGGTGCAGTCATTCGTTTACATAGAGAAGAGGACTGGGAAGAGTACACACCCCTAGGGGGCGCCGGTGTTTGTGGTTCTTGTATGAGAAAAGATGCTCCCCAACCTCATCTGCTGCCGCTGCTCAGTTAGAAGGCTGGTCACCCACTGACAGGCAGAGGGTGGGACTGTGAGCTGGGCGAGTTTCTGGTGGAGGATATCTGGGTTGATGGTGTTGAAGACCAAGTTGAAGTTCACAAACAGGATCCTGGCATATGTCCCTGGGTGATCGAGGTCATGCAGGATGAAGTGTAAATGACTGCATCATCTACCGACCTGTTGGCCCGGTAAGCAGTGGGTCTGTCAGGGGGCCGATGATGTCCTTCAAGATGCTTCTGCAGCAGTTGCTTAAAGGATTTTGTGACCACAGATGTCAGGGTGCCAGGTCTGTAGTCATTTAATCTTGTTATGGTGCATTTCTTGGGGACCAGGATGATGCTGCAATGCTTTAAGCAGTAGGGAACCTCACAAGCTCCAGGCACTTGTTGAAGATCTGATAGAAGTTGGGGGGCATTTGGTCAGTGCAGGCTTTCAGGTAGAAAGGAAAAATAGCATCAGTTATTTTGTAGCTGAAAATGACTATTTACATCTTCCTCTGTGATCTGTAGTTCAAACAGGCGGTCACACGAGAAAAGGGAGAGGGTTGTGGAGGTATTGGTGGGAGGTGCAGGTAGTCATTTTGTGTGGGAGTAAGGTATGAATGGTTTTCAAACCTGCAGAAGTTGTTGAGGTCATCAGCCAGCTGTACAGCATAAAAGGATGAGATCCTGTAGGGAGAAGAAAACAGTGGAAGAGGGAGAAGGAAAAAGTGGAAAGATCAATGGAGGAATCCAGTAATGAGAAACAGAAACAAGAAACTTAAATTTAAATGAGATGAAATGGAAATCAGGTGATGGTTACCAACAGAAGCACATTCATATCACAATTATATGACAATCATATCACAAACTACCTCTTAGTGCACCTATAGTACAGTACAAGGTTAAGAGACCCACAAAAATGAATGATTAACAGCCCCATAACCTCTCCAACCCACCTTAAACACCATACTATTTATGTCAAGTTCACCCATTGTTGATTTTTGTTTAACATTTAAATACATTTTCCAGTTAGCTTTTCATTAGTATGGTAGATATTGATTTCTTATTAACAATATCTCACTGGCAGGGCAGCTTCAGACATAATGCTTCTGCTCAGCAATTATCGCTGGGTCTTCAGAAAAATATGTTCATTGTACCTGCTTAATAACTTCAAAACCCACCTCAAATATGCCATCATCATGTTGGTACTTAAAATACTTGTGTTAGACCCAATTTTTGAGGAAAATGAGGAGGTTTACAGGCATGGCATTCAACTGCCAGTGTGGTCTTAACAAAAGAACCACATCTTAAACACCATCAAGCCAGAATTCAAAGGGAAGGGCAAGTTAATTTAAGCTTCTGCAGAAATACATCTGGACAATGTAATAAACTGAAAGAAAAATGGATTGTTATTTAGAAAAGCTCAGCATTTATATTTTAAATTACCATCTAAAAACAGCTATCTGAGAAACTACTGTTGTCCTTCTATTGCTGTTCTATTACGGTTGTGCTAAACCTTGCTAAACCTTAAACCTAAATCTCAGTGTGGTTCACCAGTAGCTCTTCAACACAAATAAGGGCTTCAGGGGGTCAATTTCACTATGCAGAAAATCATCATCCACCCCCTGCCCTCCCTAAAAGAAATATACAGCTCTTGCTTTCTCAGGAGACTCAGCAGCATTCTGGCAGACCCATCCTACCATGGGCATTACTTGTCTGAATTGCCTCTGGGAGGCATTACAGGCCCCTCAAATCATGCACAAACAGTTTCTATCTCTGAGCTATCATGGCACCCAACTCTCTCAAACCCTAAAAGAAACAATGCAACATACACAAATCCCTTTGTCTGCTAGCAAAGAAAAAAAGAAAAAAAAAAGATATAAGTGAAAATTTCCACTGTTGTATCACATTAATAATATCTGAACATTATGCAGTTGTAGAGGTGCCAAATTTAAACTTACTTCACTGGTAAGTGATTTAATGATCCGGCACAAATGTGTAACTATAAACTGTGTTTCATTATGAATCCATTAAAAGCTGTTGGATTCTATAAAAATAGCCTATTAATCGAAAATGATTAGAGGGTGCAATATGACAACATTTTGCAAAGGAAAAATATTCAAGGTGTAGTTACAGGAATACCTGTAGCCACATTCAGCAAACGTTGACTTAAATGTATTTCCTCAAAAAACTTGTGTTTTCATGAGTACTGACCAGGAGCAATTATTAACTAAAAACTATAAAACATATGTAAGTAGAACACTACTAGGTCTGTTATTTTTTTTGGAAAGTCCACAGATTTTTTTGTTGCCTGTCACAAAGAGTTCTGCAAAACTAAAAAAACAACTTACATAGTGGATGCAAACGGAAAAGACAAAAAAATCCAGTCACTAATTTAACTTTCCAGACACATTTTTATATATTGTCATTTCAGCAGCACCATTGCTGTGCTCTTCTAATTCACAGATTAGAGTAAATCCATCCCTTTTTTTCTTTTTTATTTTGTTCACACGTCACAATCTCAACAATAATAGAAACAGAGAGGTAATGTACACAAGCAGAAGGGAACCTCATAAGTCTTTGAGGGGCAAGTCCAAGTTAAGTCTCAAGGGTTTTGCCCAATTCATAGTCAAGTCTATAATGACTGAAAGGAACATTTTCACATCAAATTAACAACATCTAGTGCACCTCTAGCTCTGCATTGCTGCAGGTTCAGATTTGTGAGTTATAGGGGCTGGACCTTCATCCCTATATAAAGATCTGGGTTCTGTACATCGGGGGTGAGGGGGGCGCAGGGGTGTATGAGGACAAGGTTGTCCTCCAGAGATTGGTTTAGCTTGGTTTAGCTTTGCTTTGCTATATTATATATATAATATTTCTGACCCGCTAATAAATTAGAAAGTTAAGATATAGTGTTCGATTATTCGGTTTTAATATTCGTGTTGGTTTAAATATAAAAAAGTTTAAGTTAAAAGTTTACAAAGGGAAGTAACTCCCTGAAGGAAGCCCTACATAAAGTTAGAATCTAAAAAATGTGAGTCAGACTAGAGAATCAGGGCACCACCAGATCAGGAGTTATTAGGCAACAAACTATCTTTCTGTCAGGTATTTTGCTGTGAAAACCAGCCGAATATGGCATGGTGTTATAGAACAACAGATAAAAGAGTTAAGAGATTATTTGAGCTCTGGGATTCAGTTAGAGGCAAGCCCTGTGCACATATACATATATAGTTTTATCCTAAACTAATTTTCTCTGCCCAGACACAACCTTTTACATGAACCGTTTTGGAGACAGAGGGTGCAAGGGTCGATGAGTTCTATGGCTGGCGATGAACAAAGGAGAATGCTCTCGGTAGCAACTTGTGGTAACTTCTGCTTCCTGGACCAGCATGCAGGAAGGTGAGCAATGCTGGCAGTTTCGTATGCTGTCCTCTCTCATGGCATTAGAAGGAAAACCCACTTCACTCACTGATTACAGACACCATCTATTCTGATGAAATTGCTGGTTCTGATTCCGTTTTTTGCAGATGCTCAAAAAGAAAAATTAAGACAGCCCGTCTTAATTACCCTAGAGGTATAAACACTGGATGCACATACAGCAAGTCTTAACTTTTGGCTAGTTTACAATCAACGGGTACACAAATGTTCTATCATACTCAACTTTGGGTCCAAGTTTGAAAAAAGTAGTCTAGCTCAGCAAGCACGACATACACACACATTATGTCTCCCCTATGAAACCAGTGGTGAAGACAGCGAATTCTGCTGCATTCCAGAGATTATAGTTGACATCATGAGGCTTCATCACAGCTGTGACTCCTCGTTCCTGGCCTGTACTAAAAATAGGTTCATGAGGTGCATTCCGGTATTCAGGGTTTTACCAGTCTTATTGTTTGTGTACAGTTCAGTCATGTTTTATCCCATGGCTGGGGCACAACAATAGTGACGAGTTGGATTTTCTACTTTTTCTATATTTTGTAAGCAGGATTTTGATCAGAAATGCATCAGTAACAACTAAAGAAGTGATTTTCAAGTACTGTATCATGTTCTGCAATTCCTGAAATAACACAAACACAATCAACACTTGTTCACAAAACAAATAACGTTCAATTAATGTTAGGAGAAAATAGGTCAGCAGACGATGCAGTTGACTGTGAACTACACTTAATCCTGCATCATCTCCACTATACAAGGATGAATGCAACTATCCTGTTTGTAGACCTCAGCTTGGCATTCAACTATATCAACCCAGACATCCTCCACCAGAAACTCACCCAGCTCACATTACCGGCCTCAACCTGTCAGTGGATCGTCAGGATCCTGGCTGACCAGCATGAGAGTAGAGATGACAGTGGACTTCCACTCACCATCCTCAACAACACTGTGCCTACTATGGATAATTTTCTAGGAACCACCCTTTCTCGAGACCTAAGATGGTCCTCACACATAGATATTGTTCTGAGGAAGCCCTCGCAGTAGTTTCTGTGGCAGCTTAAGAAGTAAAACATTCTACAGGAGCTGATTGTCATCTTCTACACTAACCCTAACACCTTAAAAAAATTGTGACTGGCAAAACCAGGAACAAGTCTACCTGGGGTCGTTTTGAGTTATTTACAGATCCTGAAACAGTTGAGTCTAAGCTTTCCAATGATGTCAAACTTGTGGAAATCGAAAAAGAATTCAAGAAGATATGACCATCTGAATGTCTGCACTCACCAGACTACTTTTCTGAGAAATCAGTACTGAAAGATTCATTGTTTTCTCTGCCTGAAAGCAGGGCGGTGACAAAAGCTGCTAATTTGAATTACTTTAAATAGCCCACCTCCCCCAACTGTTGGTCAACAGAAGCTCCAACTGACTGCAACAGACTTCTGTCACTTAACTCATATTATTTTTCTATGTAAATATAATTTACAGCACTGCATTACAATCTATTTTTTATATTTATGACTGCAAATTGCATCATGACTGCCACTAATGTCTACATCCTGGTGATTGGTTTTCTTTCCTCTTGGTTTTAGATAAGTCTCACTTAAAGTTCCAGTCAATTAAATGTTCTGCCTCATCCCGAGTTTGAAATCCTATCTCACAGCAATTAGCAAAATATCAGGGTAATATGGATGTGTTCTTCTTATTATGTAATATGAAATGTCCAAAGATTATTGTAGCATGCAGAAATATTGTTTATCAGTCTTCATTTTATGTGTGCAGGTATGAATAGAGCTATGTGCTAATAGTTTCACCTTTTGAATACGTGTTAATCTAGAAGAGGCTGGTGCTACAGCTATTTAAATGGTACCCATCAAATTTTATGTCTGCAAACCTCTTGACTTTAATGGACTCAGAAGAGAAAATGGCAATAACTTGACTTGGATCATGCTCCAAATGTGATTTTTATTTACAACTTTATACACATTAGAAATTGCCAAAACGCCAATGTCACAATTTCACACCATCATCCTCTTCTGTGTGTCATTCTGTGTTGTGCTTTGTGGTGCTGGGCATGTAATGTCCTTCGCTTCATCGGAACAGAAAAGATGACTGGTTCCCCCAGTCATCTTATTCCCCCTTGTCTTTTTAAATGTGTTTTTAGTACAGTATGACCTCTTGTGACTGTTTTTAATAGCAGTATTGCCACAAGTTTGGCACCCGGGGTTTTAAAGTATGCTATTTGTAACCTTTGATTTGTTGGAATTATGATTATCGATTAATATTTATCAAGAATTATAATTAACAATCATAATTTGACCAAATTAATTTCTTAACCAAAATCCTCATTTATGAATCGAAGACCAAGGATGTCTTCTGGTGTTGTAACTGTGGCTCAACGCCTTTGATAATTACAACCGTTAAATACTCGGTAATAATTGATAACTATTACCAGAGATGTCACTGTTTAATCAACCATTTCTACTGAAACGTGTGGAACTTTTAACCTTATTTTGACTGACGAATCACTTTGGCACAAAATAAACACAAAACGCCTTCTCTTATCTATGTGAATATTTATTAAATCACAGCCTGATACAATTCGCTCTTCATCTTCTTTAATAATCTTCACCTAATCAAACACGCAAAGTTCTACACAAAAGAGGTAAAATGTCTAACTAAATAAAATAAATCAAAACAGCAGTGGGTGTGTATGGGATCAAACCAGCAGTTATGGCAAAAATGATAATATGACAAAAGGGGTGTGATGGTGAGCAGAAGTTGGGAGCGTAGCTCAAACTGTAACTCAGTTATACTCAGTCATAAAACATCCCCCAACTCTGGGCGGGGGTGAGCACACAAAGAGTTATAAAACTTTTGGCGGCAAGCTAGTAAGCAGTAAAGTTGAAGACAAAGAAAATGGTGAATTTCCCCATGAGGTTATTATAACAGTTCAGTTTCACAGCGCACGTGCGCGTTGGTGTTTGCACGGTAAAGACACACTTGCAAGACACGGCGGTCTCCGAAAGTACCAGCAAGTTTCAAAGCAATGGCATGCACATACAATTCAGAACATTTTAGAATCTAAAAGGCAACTCTAATCGCACTAAAATTTCCTACTCTATCCTGCCCAAGCTATCTTTAATAACGAAATAAAGGAAAAAAAAAAAAAAAAGATAGGTTTTACTTTGTTGGAGTCTTCCTTCTGAGCAGAGGGAGAGAGGAGGACGGGGAAAGTTGGAAGTTAACGTGCGTCCACAGTTAACTTCAGGAAGAGCGGTCGATCTTTGTGCTTTGTCCTCCTTGGCAAAATGGAAAAATATGATCTGACCATCAGCAGTCGACTAGAACCAAGCAAGGAGGGAAAGTTGCGTCTCCTTTAAACTCCATGGTTTTGGTTACGTGTTAAACTCACGTCTTCGATTGGCAAAGTGAAATGTCTGGCCTTCTCATTCCAGAAACCTCGTTCATGAATTTTTCATTGGTCAACGAAGGAGAATAAATGAAATCCACTTGGGACTCTTCTCCAGAAGTGATGCGCTTCAGTTGCTGGTCCGGTCTACAGCTGAAAAGCAGCTTCTTTCAAATGTCCGCCTTCCTATATTGCCTGCTGTGACGTCAGACCTGGGACGGCCCCGTCATATCAGCCGTAGTGGTTGCTGGGTTTTCTAGGACAGACTATCCTACAATACAAAATGGCCGATGATGTTGAAAAGGCATAGTGGCGTCCAGCAACGATCAAATGGTCCAATATTCAGCAAACAAGTGGTCCAACAGATTAAAAAACAGTTATTGATCCATCAAGTTTTTTTCAAATTTTAGACTAATGTCTAAACCCACATTTCTTTCAAAAATACCGCAGAAAGTTATTTTTACACAATTAAATTCATTTTCTGCAGAGAAATGGTATTCCTAAGGTGTTTCATTCTGGTTTTGAAAAGCTACATAGTACAGAATTTGCTCGTTCAAGGGTTTTTATGTTCAGCCCTGGAGTGGCTTTGATCTTACCTAACTGACAGACTGTTTTGTGTTAGCATGAAGTTTGTGTTGTCTACAGTGTCTTTTGGTTGTGGCTCAGGGGTCTATTCTAGGACCCCTTCTTTCCCCGCTGTATCTGCTGCATTTGGATTCCATTTTGTGTACATCTGGAATTTAATTTCATTGTTATGCTGATGATTGTCACATCTACATTCCTTTCAAAAATGATGATGCTTACTCCATTCATCCTTTGTTGGAACACATAAATCAATTCAAAACTTAGATGTCCCTGGATGTTTTAATATTCAATGATAAAAAGACGGAGGTCCTATTATTCAGCCCAAGTGGCCCCCACCATATGAATCTTTGCTCGTTGAATCCATATCTGAAATTCACTCGCACCAGTCTCTGGGTAAAATTTGACGGTGACCTTAGATTTGACATACAAATCAGCTCTGTAGTTAAAAACAAGCTTTTTCCATCTACAACAAGTTGTCAAAATCAAGACTATTTTGTCCAAGATCATTCATGCCTTTATGACGGCAGGCCTTATTGTAACGCCCTATATTCATTGGCCAGACAGGCTGTCATCTCTTGTTTTTAGCTTGTTCAAAGTGCAGCTGTTGTTTCCCTTAAACGTCACATAGGTGAGAACATGTCTCTGACTGTTGTCTTGCTCTCCTGTCCTACAAAATTGATTTTTTTTATTGGTTTTTAAATGTCTTCATAGCCTTGTACCACCATATCTCTTGGACTTGCTCCAACAGTGCTTTCCTTCACGGTCTCTAAGATCAACTGACCAGCTGCTCTTGACCATTCCAAAGATGTTGATGATCCCAAAGATCAACCATTTATTTTTTTTAATATGTGCTTTATAAGTAAACTGGATTGGATTGGATTGGATTGGATTGGATTGGATTGAATTGGGAGCAGGCCATTGTGTAGACCTAAAATTGGTTGGAGAGAATATAGACAGTCATATTCAGAAAAAAAAAATATTAATTAAAAGTTTGTTTATTTCAGTAACTCACTTCTTTAATTGAAACATTAAAAACTGATAGTTTCAAGCCTTTATTTCTGATATTTATGATGATCTTTCCACAGCTAATGAAAATAAATTTTAAGATTAAAATACATCAATTACACAATCCGTCTGATCATTCTGCTTCAAATTATATGTCTTCTTTAAGCCATCTTCATTTTGGTGTAACTTAGAGTTCTGTTTAGGGGCCTTGATTATTTATGGTTTACATGGTCCCTCTTCAACTCATTTTGGGCACGTATGTCTCATATGATCTGCGTATGATATCCAGTTATACTTATTTTGGGCTTCATGAGGTTTCAAAACTGCATGTCTTACATAAGTGCTTGGACTGTATAAAAAGTTGGATGGTTAAAAACTTTCTCCAACTAAATGAAGATAAAACTGAAATTCTTGTTTGTGCTTCTGAAAAGTAAACAACTCAAATAATGGAAAATCTAGGTCCTTATTTCAAGTCTTTTGTGAGGAACCTTGAGGTAAATTTTGACTCTGGTTTTAATTCAGATGGTCATTTACAGTCTCCGGTTTGCTCATGTTTTTAATCACTTATCAAACATTGCTAAGCAAAGCAGTATTTTCTCATGAACAGAACTGGAACTTGTTTTTCATACGTTTGTTTCTTTGAGATTGGATTACTGTAACTAATTATTCACCTGCCTAAGCCACGCATCAGTGGAATCATCTGCAGTTTGTACAGAACGCTGCTGCTAAATTTCTGACTAAATCACAGATGTTTTCTGATGTCACACCGCTACTCATCCAGCTCCACTGGCTCCCCATCCACTCCACAGTACACTTCAAGTCCTTAGTTCTCGATTATAGGGCTTTGAACGGTCAACCAATAGCATACATCTCAGAACATTTACTTCTGTAGGTCTCTAGCAGGTCCCTAAGGTTATTTGACCAAGGCCTGCTGGTTGTGTCAGGTTTTGATTAACTACGGGACCCAATCCCAATCAGGTAGGAGATGACAGACAGAAGACGAATGGACTGAAGCAGGAAGCTACTAAAAATAGTAAGAATTTTGATTAAATCAAGAATAAACAAGCTACATTTACTATAGCGATGTGACTGCAACTTAGGTAAATTGACACAGTATAACAATACTAACAATTTGATTAACTAAATAAAATGTCATTGCAAGACTTTACATCAAACAAATGCAAGAGATAGATATCTGCTGCTCTCTCACTATATAGACAAAGGACAATAGGTTTAGGATTTTATAAAGAGAGTTATGTATTAACCTCTGCAATGTAAAAATGAATAAATAAATAGCAATATGCTAAAGTTTGTAAGGTACTGTGAAAAGAGGTGGGGAGCTACAAAGTCAAAATTGTTTTTTGGCTTTTTATTGAACACTTTTTAGACTTTGTTTGGCCATGTTAATGTTAATACTATATAATGCAGATTACATATTACTATTCACCTTTCCGAAATTCATGTGATCACATCAGCCTATGCTTAGTGCCTAAAGCTATGAGAACACCCCATCTCTATCCTACTCATTCCTCACCAATATCTGGCCATTTTAGGCCTATGTGACAAACACTCACCTTGAGTACTGAATCACACATTCCAGGGGCTGGCCAACTCTGCCTGATGAATCTTTCTTGGGAAGGAAACGAGGGGTTATCTTGGAGGTCACCCTAATGTGAGCGACATTCATCAAACTTCGCTCCTGAGGAAGTGTTTGAAATTGGAAAATGCAAAAGGTAGTGATACCTGAAGGGATGCAGGCAAGCTAGGGCACACAATGAGGGAGAGGTGAACAAAACAAACAAACTGCTTTAATGCAAAGTCGGGTGATAGCTAATGGGTTGAAGATATGGCAAGTGGCCAGTGCATGGTTACATGTTGTAAACTAAAGTCAGCTCATTCATCACAACTGCCTAAAGACTTTACCCTTGCAGGCTCTGCTCTTCTTCTGGTAGCTGTTACAAACACTTTTCTATTAAACACAATTAGTCTGTTTATTTAAACTTCTGGATAAGGGTTTTAGTGCAAATACAATGTGTTATTCTGAGTTTTGGTACATTTGATAAAATCTATTTTAATCTGTTTTGTTTTTAACTGATGAATGTAGTTTTGGATTATGTTTTAAATGTGTAGCTATGTTACTTCATAACAGTAACTAAATAGTAGAAGGTAAATATTTCTCATTTTCTATAATAACCTTATGCATTGTATTTATCACCAAAGAGAAAAATTTGACAGTTATGACAAAACTAAGAAAATCTTTTTTTGTGTACCATATCTGGCTATGTTATCTCATTTAAAATATTGTATTCATGGTATTCAGGCTTTGTTCATGCAACTTTTCTTGCAGTGTTTGAGTGTTTCATTTGTTCCCATTTTTATCTAGTTGAGTGTAGGAGTGTGAGTGAGTGAGTGAGTGTGAGAGGGATGAAGAAAGATAGTTATGTTTGGCTTCCACATACACTTTGAAAAGGAACTCAAAACTACTCATATTTAATTTTGAATAAAAATGGATAACCTTCCTGTGACCTAAAATCAATAACAGTAGTATTTGGAATGGAGAATAGTTTTTAGATAGTTTTAGAACTAGTTATGTTTCTTAAGGTTAAAATCTAATGACCCCAAATTCTGTGGTAAACATGCAGTCACTTAAATTAGACTGATGGTGATTCAATATTACAGTCATGAGGAAAAAAATAATCAATGAATACTCTGAACATGTATTAATAAAAAAGTCCTACCCAGTAGCACTATTGCATATGTCTTTCATACAAATGGCGTTAGAAGACATGATGCTATAGGAAAATCGCATTCCCATGTTGCCTTTTGTACATATTTCAATTCAATTCAAAAATACTTTTTAATCCCAAAGGGATATTAAATGTTGTTGTAGCTCATAATAGAGGATTCTTCAAAAAGCCGTTGTACATGCTGATTGCTGTGGGCAGGAAGGATCTCCTGTAGTGGTCTGTCTTACAGAAGGAGGCCTCTGACTGAAGACACTCTGTTGTTGTATGACAGTTTTGTGAAGAGGATGCTTAGGGTTCTCCCTAATGTTGTTCATTTTATGAAGAATGCTATGCACAACCATTTCCAGAAGTTCCAAAATAGTCCCCAGAACAGAGCCAGCCTTCCTTGCTAGTTTGTTGAGCTTTTTTAAGTCCCTGGCTCTGCTGCTACCCCAGTAGATGATGACAAAAGAGATCAAACTCTCCACAACAAAGTTACAGAAGATTTGAAGCAGAAGGCTTCTTCACGAAGTATAGTTTGCTTTGTTGCTTTTTGTAGATGGCCTTACAGTTGCATCCCCACGCCAGTCTGTTGTCCAGGTGAACACCGAGATATTTATGCTCCTGCACCACCACCACTTCTTCTCAAATGATGGAAATAGTATTTGACCTATTCCTATTTTTCTCAAAATCTGCAATCATCTCCTTTGTTTTATTCATGTTCAAGATGAGAGGATTGTTTCTACACACTGCTACAAAGCAGTCCACCAACTCCCTGTACTCATCTTCTTGTCCATCTCTGATACACCCTACGACTGCAGAATCATCCGAGTACAGATTACAGAACTCTGTCTTGTACTAGAAGTCTGAGGTTGGCAGAGTGAAAAGGAATGGTGAGAGTATAGTCTCCTGTGGTGTTACTGTGCTGCTGATTACTTGGTTAGACACAGAACTCTTCAGTCTTACAAAGTATCATCTGTTTGTCAGGTAGTCTTTGATCCAGGAGATTGTCAAGGCCTCTGCCTGAGTCTTCTGGAGTTTCTGACAAAGCAAATCAAATTGAATTGTGTTAAATGCACTGGAGAAATCAAATCAAATAAACCTCACAGTACTGCAGGCTTTGTCCAGATGACAGTGGGGTTGTTGAAGCAGGTGGATGATGGCGTCTTCAACTCCAACTCCACACCAATAAGCAAACTGAATTCTGTCCTGATCCTGAGTTTATTACTTGCTTATTCAGGTGAGCCAACAGGACTCTAGGACCTTCATGATGTGTGATGTTAGGGCAACAGGTCTATAGTCCTTGAGGACTGATGAGTTTTTCTTTTGGTAAATTAACAAGACAGGAGGTCTTCCACAACACTGGAACCTTCTTCTGGGCCAGGCTAAGGTTGAAGAGGTGCTGCAGAATCCCACAGAGCTGCTCTGCACAGGCCTTCAGGACTCTATTGCTGACACGATCTGGACCTGCAGCCTTATTCCAGCTCAGTCTCTCCAGTTGCCTCTTCTCCTGACTTCTTGAGACACACAGGTGAAAGAGCATCAGCAATGGGAGCGCTATTTGGTTTGGTTGGAGACAAACATCTAGAAGCAAAAGGGCCCATGGCTGAGGTGGAAGATAAAACATTTCAGGTGTGACAGGGAAGCTGTGGATCAAAGGAGGGTGGGATGTATGTTTGGCTGTGAGCAGGAGAGGAGGATAGTGAGCTTTTTTCTGAACTAAATCTATTGAAGAATGCATTTAGTTCATTGGCTTTCAAGACATCCATTGGTCCGATAGTCCTTCTGATTGAAGCCTGTCATCTTCTTCATCCCTGACCACACTCTTGCTCTCCAGCTTCTTCTTGTACACCTCCTTGCTATCTCTTATCTTGACTTTAAGTTGCTTCTGTATACTCCTCAATAATTCTCTGTCTCCCTCTCTGAAGGCTATTTTATTCTTGTTAATCAGGTCCTTAAGGTCTCTGGTGATCCAAGGTTTGTTACTGGTGAAGTATCTCGTTGTTCTGGTGGGGATGGTGTTATCCACACAAAAGTTTATATAGTCGGTTACACACTCAGTTATGGCATTGATGTCCTCTCCATGTAGCTGGCACAGTCCCAGTCTGCAGCCACAACCTCGCAGGGCTTCTTCAGCTTCCTGTGACCATCTTCTTACAGTTCTGTTTATTACAGGTTGCCTCTGAGCAAGGCGCTTATATTTTGAGCAGACAAATACGAGATTGAGATCTGATTTGCCTACAGGAGGTCTTGCTTTAGAGATGTAAGAGCCCTTGACATTTGCATAAAACAAATCCAACGTTTTGTTTTCTCTAGTAGAGCAGCTGACAAACTGTTGAAATGTTGGATGTGTAGCACATAGTGAAGCATTGTTAAAATCACCAGACCAGGCAAGGCCTGACAAGTAAAGCTAATGAAAAGTAAAGTAAAAAAAAATCATAGAGTTCAGACTATTTCATCCAAGCAGAACTTAGCTAGCACATTTAAACCATGTAAACGTTTTTGACCTGTAATCGAAACAAGGAGTCATAACCTTTCAAACTGAAATGATCCCCAACCCCAATAATAAGTGTACAATGAAACAAAAATTCATGATTTCTTTACTTTATATTATTTTGTCCCATTGCATTCATACATTTCTTGTATGTGTTTTGCTTTTTTTCACATTCAAATTCTCTTCCATATCCTTATTGATTTTTTTGACCCTGTAACTAATGTACGGAACTTATCGTGTGTGTGTGTGGGGGGGGGGGGCCGTGTAATAATAATAATTATAATATATAATTATTATTATTATTCTATTACATATCAGACAAGTTTAAATGTTGTTATACACGTCAAAATTTGGAGAATTTATATATTTTTTATTTTCTTTCATGGCCTCATCTGATTTTAGTTCAAAGTGACGAAATATCTGTCAGGATGGAGTGCTAGAGTAAAGTAGTGAAAGAACCACGATGAGAATATTCATCTGATGCCTAAAAGAGCAGGCCTGTTGGCTAAACATTCCTCTCTTATGTTTTTCCAGAGACAGTTCCTTTGGGGCTAAATGTGGGAAGTAGGTCATCCTTTTTTGGAGCAACCATTTTCTGTTGGTACAACATAAATATTTAATGTACACAGTATCCCTTATGGATAGAGGACATTTTTGACAAGAGGAATGGGTTTGTAAAGACTGTATGCACAGTCATCAAATGGTACATGGTATTGCAACTACTACCCTGAGGCTTTGCAATAGAGTGATTGCACAAATACATCTCCATTAACAATATAACAAGGGTAACGCATATTAACATACATATGTAGACTTTTGTACAAAGATTAAAGATACATTTAAAAGCTGTTTTCAAAGGACAGTCCATGCATTTACAAAAATGCTTACATGTCAATGACAGACAAGGTAAAAAAATAAATAAATTACTGAATCGCTGTCCCCACCTGCTCAAAATTAAAATTTTTACTTTACCAAATGAATACCACATTGTTTAATATTTTAATTAAGATAGCAGTTATTCATTATTTAACACTAGAACTCGAAGGACCATCAATTTGACGGTTTTGAAAGTTTGACATGCCATAACTCTGGTTTATTAAAACAGTTATCTTCCTGGCATCCTGACTTTTTTGTAAACTTGTCTTGTGTATTCCTATGTCTCTATTTAAAAAAAATAACAAAGTAAATAAGAGATTAAGTATTTCTACCTCTAATTATCACAGTCGTTATTTTGACAGCCCTATTATTTACATTTTTCTTTCCGTGCAACCGCCATTCTAGAAAGCTGTCTTAGAAGGAGATGGCTAGCATCCTACAAATGACTTCTAGAAGGAGATTTCTGCTCAAGAGGCATTGGAAATGCTTCAAACATTAGATGAGTGTGATTCTGGGGGCGAGAGGGATTCTGACGACTCTTGGTCAGTAGTCAGCTCCAGTGACAACGAGTCAGAGAGTGAGCCTCCTCCAGCTAAAAAAAGACAAGTCGTCCCATTAGCAGGATGGTGGCACATTATTTCAAGGTAGTAAATGACTAGCCTATGTAATGATTTTATTTTAAGTAAACTAATAATCTATATACGATTTATATAGCAACAGTGCCACAATCAGCACGTGTTCAGAGACAGGGAGACAAGCCAGGCGCCCAGTGCCCAGCTATAAACCCAGCAAACCAGCTCACTGGCAGGAGAGAAACTACAAATCAAGGTACTGATAATAGACAAAGAAATAAACAATAAGTTAGGCCATAGATAGTTATAGTAGCCAAGTAACAACAATCTATCATGCGCTTTTCAGCGTTTTCATCACAAGACAAGCGCACACCTGAGAAGGAGATAGGAAAGGATAGCATTGTGTGGATAGTGGTATGGAAGAAAGAAAGAAAAGAGAGGCGTCAGAGCCAGAACACGTTGACAGAGGCAGAGGGACCCTCCATGTACGCAAAGCACCATATCCAAGATTCCCACCCCATATTCCTTTGCTTGCTGGATGCTGAAATGTGCTGAAATGTGCTGAAATGTGCTGAAATGAGTGCTCGCCATCAAACTGACGGGCTGGGAGTTGTAGTAGTAGTAGTAGTAGTAGAATTCTGGGAGTCCTAGTGTACACATCACAGGTAAAAACGATGAAATTACAAAAAAATGGTTCCTTTTCCAAAGGATTCAGCAGCATAAAATTTCAAAATTGCTAATGGTTCGACATATTTCATTGCTGCAACTGCTGTTTTGCTTTCAGATGCCTTTCCCTTTCCATTGAGAATATGTAACTCACAGAATTTGTTTATATTTCTTGTCAGGTCATTTAACTGCCAGCATTCTTTAGCATTTAGGTTCAGAAGACAGATCAAACTGCTTTATCACTGCCTAAATGAGTAAGAATAGTATTAAAGACTTTCTGGTTAATTTCCATTTGTCTGCTTCAAAAATGCTGGAGTCTGACAGTAGGTATATTTTGGCATTTACTGACAGTGCCTCAAGTCCCAGAGTCTTGCATATTTTGGATGTTTACATGTTTGAAAACATCTAATTAATAATAACTTGTCATTAGCAGTTACATGCAGAACTTCGTGGCAGGCTAAAAAAGTATTTCATTGGTTTACATCAGGTATGTTAGAGTAGAAACTCGTGTAAAACATGTATGACACCAGGCCATGAGGATTAGGTTTGCCAAGCCTTGTTACACAGTGCTTTGTCTAACCAATTCTACAATGATGTCTGGAGATGTAGAAATCTATCAGTAAATAACTTTACCAATCCTATTTTTTATCATCTTTAGGACTCAACCAGGACTGTCTAGCCTTGTCCTCTTGGCTCCCGTCCTAAATATAAATATTTTTTTTTTTTTACATTTTGTCAAATTAATGGAAATACAAAAAGAAAACAAAACAAAACATTGGTTTAATCAGAATCAGCTTTTTGCCAAGTTCATACATACAAACAAGGAATTTGACTCCGGTACACTTTGCTCTCTGGTTTTTGTTTTTTGCATTAAAGAATATACACATATACACAAATATAAATAAAAAGGTGCATTTGCAACATATGTATGCTGTTGTTTGGTACTCTATTAAATCTTCAACAGAGAAACAGCCTGGGGGAAGAAACTGTCTCTGTGGCGGCTGGTTTTAGTAAACAGTGCTCTGTAGCAGCGGCCTGAAGGTAAAACTCTAAACAGTTTATGTGCAGGGTGTGTGGGGTCTGCAGAG
>JAHUTJ010067054.1:0-15424 GCA_036250325.1 Characodon lateralis
ACAACTTAAGGAAAAGGTTCAGCAAATAGTCCTGCCTGCCACAAGCTCAAGGAGAGCAGAACTGTTCTACCCAGATGTACTGACCCAGCAAAGCATTTAATATTGGTGCTTATATTGGACAACACTTTCCTGTTCAGCAGAGGATTTTCTGGGCAGATGAATAACTGATCAGTAGTTAAAAAAACAAAAAATCTATTGATGAATAAAAATGAAGAAAAAAGAAAATATTTTTGTCAGTTTATTTAAAATGTTCGGACCCCAAAGTGTTTGGATGATGGAGGTAGTGGACCTCCTGCTATTTTAGTTGGGGACTCCTGCTTTAGATGATAAACGTCATGAATTTTCTTCTTATTGACTTCTATGTTTGTACTCTTAAATCTGAACATCAGAGGCTCTTTAATTATTACATGCAAACAGACTTAACTTTTGAAAAATGCCTCTGGGTGTTTGACAGTTGATTTTATTTTTTTTCTCTTGGTGTCGGTATAATATCTGTTTCTTTGTCTTGTAATTCTTTTGCCATCTAAGGCTTTTTCCATCCTGATCTCCTCTTGTCTTCGTTTGTTTCTCTTCAACATTACTTTCTCATCCCCCTGGTTTCTATTTGCTCTTGGTCCTCATCCCATCCAACCTCTCCACTCTTTTGCTCCCTTCCCCCTTCGTCTGGCTGTATTTCTGCCCCTCTGTTTCCTGTCCCATTTGGCTGCAGGTCAGCAGTGTGATCCCCTCACAGTCACAGTCAGTTTTTTTCTCCAGAAGACCTTAGTTCAGCAGTTTCTTGTGGAGTGAGCCCAACGGTGAAGGACAAGAGCTGAACCAGGTGGAGTGATCTCAGCCTGCTGGCAGTCGAGCTGCACTTTTATGAGAACTTCTTCAAAAGAAAAACAAATCTGTAGGGGATCAGTAGTGACGAAGAGGAGCCGTCCTTTTCCTCATTCTGCATGTCTGCTTTGTTACTAAACACACACACACACACACACAGAGAGAGAGAGAAACACACTCATGCACACACAGGCCTAATATGGTTATTGGTTCAAATTCCAAGTGGGCCTGACATCATGTAGCTGCAATCAAAGCCAGATCTCAGCTCAAGCACAAACTGCAGAGAGCGGCTGAGCCAAGGCTTGCATTACAGGACAAACAGGCAAACATGCACCTATCATCTATCAGCCCCCGCTCCACCAGGAATGCACCAGGGCACGGGAATTCTGGGATTGTAACTGAATTGTGTCTTTTGTTGTTGACAATAGCACCACAGAGGTGTTCACAGAAGAAAACTAAAACTTTCAGTTCATATTTAATTTATTAATTTCCTTCTACGCACTGATTCAAGATTCAACGTTGATTTTATTTTCAGGTATGTGTAGCAACATTAACATGTGGTGCGAGATTATCTGAATCAAGATATAATTTTACAACTACACAATGGATTATCATGGAGAAATTATGAACATGGCCCACTTTCAAGCTGAGATGAGCTATCTTCACCTAAGCTAATATAAGCACTCAAGGAAAGCTTTGCTAAGAGAAGATAAAATTAGCAAAGCTGGCACCAATTGAAATTAATTAAACTAGGATAAACTAACCCAATGTAAGCAAAGGTAAAATTAACTTAGATAGCTAATATAAACTAAGATAAGCTAAAATAAAGTGAGCTGAGCTAAGCTAAGAGTGCTCAGCTAAGCTAAATTTAGGAAACTAAAACAAGGTGAAGCACAGTTAACTAAGATAATGTAAGATAAGGCAAGATGAGAAATATGAGGGTAAAATAAAATAAGATAAAGGTAAAACTAATTAATTGGCTAAGTTGTTTTTTTACATTATTTAGGCACTTGGATAAACTGTGATCCCTGACGAGCCAGCGAGTCGCATAGCTGTCGTCACCTTTTCAACGATTAATTTTTGGCTGTGGACATAAATACAATTTGTGTGTAATTTCACTACTGTTTTTCACTTGATATAAATTAATGACGTATTTATCATTTTTCACGGAGTTGACATAATTATTACATCCAATACCTGCTTCTTGACTAGAGAGAACTCCTAGTTGGTGCCTATCTGCAGTGGTCATTGGTTGACCGTAGGAGGGGGGGTCCACCCTGGACACGTTGACAGTCCAGCAATGTCCAACACAGAGACTATACAAACACATTGATACCGTAGGGCAACTTAGACCAATTCACATAACATACAGATTCCTGTTTCTTTGTGAAAGGCCGCTGGCAATAAAGATTCTGTTTTACAATATTTATCTGAAAATGAGTGAAAAAGCAGCCAAAGTGTAAAAATCTTCAGGAAGTCTGAAAAAGAGAGGGAGAAGAGAAAGTTTGGATGTTTGAATTGAAAACAGAAGTTTGCACAGTACTGTTTAAATACTCTAATAATCAGTAAACACACCAATTTGTTGAAAGCTACATATAAACATGAAAATGTGATTGTGAAAGTATCCTCTGAGCAGGGGTGAAAACTAGACTCAGGAAGTGTTTCCCAACAAAGCCAGAAAGATGTGGTGATGAGAAGGAGAGCAGGAGGTTTGTCCTCTGCAGAGAAGAAGCTGACAGACAGCTGATGAAGCTGAAGACAGCCGAGCTCTCAGCCTCTGCATGTGATGGCAGAGGATGAAAGCTGCAGTAAGTTCTCTTTCACTTCAAAAGGATGTTTCACACTCCAAACAGACAGGTGATACACACACACACTGCTTGGCTGACTCCTGGTGCACCTGGACCAATGAAGGATGAAATGCACGCATTCAATCATGCAACCAGATCAACAACTTTTCTTTTTACTCAGAAGTGCACCGTTTATCCCAGCAGAAACTTCAAAGTCATCTCCAGAAGTCTGAAACATTCCTCAGGTAAACTGAAGCACTAAGTTATGTGCAGTTATGCAACAGACATACGGCAAAGCTTGTTAGTGTCACAGCACAGGTAGCTGAGACACATTTCAAAACCTAGGAGTACAGATGGGATGCATGTTACATGATGAGGGATTGCTGCAAAGTCAACGCCAGTGACTGTCCACTGTCTCTACATGCTCATCCAGGAGGAGTGAATGCTGCAAGTCACTGACTGGATGCAATCTGCTGGGTTTCCTTAGACAGAAAAACTTTTTATCCAATTTGAATAAATAACTGAATCTGACTGCACTGTTCAATGGTGACGATTAATTGGAATGTATGAACCTGACTTGAAATCTATATGATTCAATTGAATTGACTTAGCCTATTTTAAAGTTACCCACCTTTCACATAAAGCAACAGGAAACAGCACTCTCTAATTATTTTTAACCCTGCCTTCCTCCCTCCCTATTGGATGGAGTAAGGGGGCTCAGTTATGGTTGAGGTACAAACATATCCACAATGGTTATAATCAGTCTGACAGAGAGAGGTACCCCCAATCCTTGTGGTTTTTAGTATAACAATGGCCACCAGTGGGCTCTACATGGACAAACTTTATCAGTTTATTATTTTACTTAGTACCCCTACACGTGGCCCATTCTAAAACGGCCAAATTCTAACACTCAGTAGTTTATTCCAACCTCCCCAACAACCCGCACCATTCCAAACCCTTTGTGAAGCGCCTTGAGACGACATGTGTTGTGAATTGGCGCTATATAAGTAAAAATGAATTCAATTGAACAAGCCATGCAGGAGACACAGCAACATATGGAAGAAGGTGATCTGGTCGGATAAAGTATGCCTACATGCAAGCAGGGACGGGGAAGCTGGTCAGAGTTGATGGGAAGATGGATGGAGCTAAATCCAGGACAATCCCTGAAGAAAAGCTGGGGTGAAGGATTTCCTTTCAGTAGGACCACCACCCTAAACATAAAGCCAGAGATCCAATGAGCTGGTTTAGTTTAAAGCATATTCATGTGTTACAATAGCCTAGTTAAAGCCCAGACCGAAATCCAACTGGGAATTTGTGTCTTCATGTGTGAGGAGTTATAGTTTCCTTATTGTCCTGTTAACATTTTCTTTGGTACTGCGAAAACCTCATGCTACGCGACAGAAGAGACTAATTGAAAAATGGACCAAGCGAACAGTTGAGCCTCACAAGTCCTGTGGATCCAGCAGAAGGAGGACGAAGCCAGGACCTTTTATGGATAGGACGTGGAGATCCTGCCATCTCCATTGCTGCTGGAAGAAATGCAGCAGGTTTTCTGGGGCTCTAGGCTGGCAATTCCATCTCTTGGACCTGGCCTACGGCGGAATACCTCCTCTTCACCTCCTCGAGGTAAACCGGCAATCGGCCAACGAGGACACGTTGGCATCTCCAGCTTGCCTCACTGGGCCCAGTGCTAGGTGCTTTGCTTCCACCCTGTCTAGATCTGTATGGCTCCACAGCTTTGCTACAGCTTCTTCCTCCTCCACCGCCTGTCTTGACATCTTCTGCTGTTTACTCCTTCACTCCTGTCTCCAGAGGGTTTGGTTGATGTTTTCACTCCTGCCTCTGAGGATATGGCTGCAGCCCCTGCCTCTATCCCCAAAAGACACCTCCGCTTCAGCTTCCAAGGGTCCGGACAACTCTATTATGCCTGCTGCTACACCTCCTGTTTCCTCCTCATACCGTCGCAGGCGACATCATCGTCAAAACACTTTCGTCCCTGTTGTAGAAGGTCTGGCTGGCGCCTCCAATCTTGCTCCGGGGGGTCATGCCTATACTTATACATACTATACTTCCCTCCCTGTTCCGAAGGGTCAGACCAATGCCTCCTCACCTCTTCCAGAGGTGAGGAGGTCAATGCCTTCCACCTGCCCCGGCGTGTTTGACCTCGTCCTAGCCTTCTAGGTTCCGGGCAAGCTCCACATCACAGGCCACTGCTAAGCTTCGCCAAGCCCAGGATTGGATTCTCCATGCACAGCCACCACAACTGGCCTCCAGACCTCCTTCTCAGCTCCTGTCAACCCCCTAGGCTCCTTCTCAGCCACCGTCAACCTACAAGGTCCCTGCCCCTCTGCCGCAGCTGGTCGCCAGGCTGGGTTGTCCATTTACCATTGCCAGACTCCAAGGTGCCTGCTCCTTCATCTCCAGCCTCCCAGCTATCGTCCTGAACTCTGTGCCTCTTCAGGACGACGTCCAGGCCGTCCTTCTGAACTCTGTTTTGTGTTTTGGTTCTTTCCCTTCTTCTGAATGTTGGTGTAGATGGCAGACATTTTATTGAAACAAGAAAATATGTGGAACATAAGATATTAAATCTTATGTCTTATAATATAATCGACACCCTGGCTGTTGCTGAAATGCTGAATGTTTCTGGCCAGTCCCACTCTACGCTCCCAGTTCAGCACTCACTGCATCATTAACTGGTTAACGGGTAAGTCTGCAGAATGCATGGTGGACCAACATCACTCAGTATTACTCTCAGTATATTGCATCCCTCAGTATAACTGTGTGTTTTACAAAAATAAATTTTTAAGAAGACTCAAATGCCTTCACTAGTGACTCACTGCAAGTTTGAGGATGAGTCTGTTCTAATTTATGTAATTATAGTTGCAGAGTGTGTCGCACAACAAAGCAAAAATGCTTTCAACAGGAAGAAAACTCCTTCATTCTCACAAGCATAATGTCTAGCTGTCACAGCATCTCAGCATAGTTTGTGGTATAATAGCTTATGAGTCACATTCTTCAAAAAAAAAAACCTACCCTGAAATTAGAGCATGTGGGAACATACGAAAAAGAGATGGTCTCTGTCCATGTTTACTGGTGGCTGACAGTAAAATCCAACATAAAGTAATGAAATACACACAGTTACACAAAGCAAAGCCATTGCACACTGTGTTTAGGGTTTACTGTTGGAGGTAAATTTCTCCTTAAATCAGCAAGTGTTAGAAGCCTTGAGGACGATTGCCTCATGTACAGAAACATCCTTCATCTGATGTCCAACTGGAAATGCAAGAAAGCTCTTTCCACATCATTTCCTCTGTCCTGCTTGTGTTCAGCAGGATTTTTTTATATGTTGCAACATACTGTATCTACTGAAATGGTCTCTTCTGTAATATCCACTGCTTCCAGCCCCTGGCTTTTAACAAATTAGAGTGACATAAAGTTCCAAACTGCAGTAACATCTGGAAACAACTGATGCTTTGATTGATTCAAATACAGCTACGTTCTTTTACAAATTAGCCTTACATGTCATTTTAGGCTGATGCAAACTCCTGAGCTTTACTTCAGCTAGAAATGCAAAGGATGGGCTGTGTTTCCAGAAGACAATCATTGTTGGATTGTTGTGTGCCTGTTTTTCATGTCAATGTGACTAAAAACAGAAAAGAGCACATTTAACTGAAGTTACTCAGCCTGAGAGTAACTACTATCTTCAGGTCACACAACAGACGTACCTTAAATGACCCCATCTGATGCTTCTTACCATGTTCAGTTACTACATCGGTGAATGGACAACTGAAATTATATCTAATATGCTATGAAGAGCACTTCATATCACTCCCTGTGATATTGGTGATCTGGATTCAGATAGTTCTAGAGATTTTGTGTAAGAAATGATCAACAAGAACATATTTATTTAAAATTAATCAAGAAAAAAAAAAATAAATGACAGTCAGGATTTCAATTAGCAATCTTCCATTTTTCTACACCCAAATGTGGGATTAATGATGGCAGCAACTGTGTATAGGTTGTTGTCTAGCTAGAAAAAAACCTAAACAGGAAATAGAAAAACCACCCAAAAAACACAAATAGCCTCACATTCCTAGAAATCCTCCAAAAAATGAATACCAAGAACAGGACGTGCATGCAGTGTCATCTGCGTCAGCGGTGTTTCCATCCTGCTGGTTGCTAGTCGACAACGGTTGCTTTGTTGCCTCTCACACACGCAGCACGCTCCAGCTTTTACGTCTTATGCAAGCTGTGACAAAATATGAATTAGGAATGACTAATGTATGATATCACAGATATTACAGCTAAAATATTTTACATGAACATGACGGCAATGGTTTGTCTTTTGAATCTAATGTTCAATAAAGCACATAGTCAATACCGAGGTTCAAATGCATTACTAGAACCTAAAAATGTAAAGTTACGTGAAATAAACCAAACCCAAACTTTGGTTAGCCCTGACAAAATGTGACAGTTTTGTAAAACTTGTGGTTTAAGCTGGGAAACTATAGCAACACTGTTATCTGCAGCTGCATGTCAACAACAGCATTAAACAGCCATATAAATACAGACTTCATATATAACCACTTCATATAAAACCATACAAGTGGCAAGTTCATCATCTTTTCATAACAGACAATATCAAACCCATGAATTATGATAATTTCTTCTTCTACTTGCTAAAAAATCATGAAGGAAAACTGGGATACTGGAACGATGCAGAGCAGAGCTGGGGTGGTTGGATCAAAAGGGGATTGCTGGGTTGTTTGGTAGAGAGGTGATTATCTACACTTGTTCGACGGTTATGCCTCAGATGGTTACACACCTGTGGGCCTCACACAACACGCAGCCCCAAAGAACCTGCACAGCCTCAGCATGCATGCTGCTTCATCCGTCCGTCATGAACCAGAAACACAAGAGTTTGAATGTTGGAATATTTTCTTAACAGTTTATTTAAAATTACAACAGTGATTTAACTTTTTAAATAGTATAAAATTATAATGTAACAAAAAGTTATTTTATACAGCCATGTATACAGTCATATTTAATAAATAAGAATATCATTAAGAAGTTCATGTATTAAATGAAATGCGTTATTTAGATGAATTCCACACAGACTAATGTTTTCAACCTTTATTTCTGTTAATTAAGATGACTTTTGCTTCTAGCCAATGAAAACATGACATTTAAGATTATGCATTAGACCAATAAAAATAATTTTTAATACAGATATGTGGGCTTAATGAAAAGTATTTAATGGCAAACAGGCCTCATTAGGATGTGGATTCTAATTTATTGAATATGACTGAAAGTTACTGCTGCGGGTGTGGAGAAACACAATAAAGTTCATTACAGAGAACCAACAAATGAATTAAACAGATTAATGTTTGTTTCAAACAACCCAGATTATGTATAAAGTAAAACAATTATTGCCCGTAAATATAGAAACATAACAATAAAAAGAGAATATTCATGACGTACAGGACAATTTATGTCCAAAAAGCCCAAAAAGCAATAAAGAAAATGTCAGCAACACATGCTAATCCATATTAATGAAAAAGAAAAAGATAATATGAACTTCTGTGAAATGAATAAACATGTTGTTTTCATTTTATTTTATTTTATGTGATGTTTGTATGTTGACAACTGGTTTATTCTGAATATTTTCCTTCTTTGTGAAACATCATAATTTCATTCTTTTTCTTGTTATGTTTTTACACAATGTTCAAAGTCTTCATGTCTAACACGCTTTTTAAAAATAATGCTCTTTGGAACACAAAGAACCAGAGGATAGTTTAGTTCTGTTCCAGTGGATGTCCTGAAAACAACTGCTAAATGCTTTAGCCACTGAAGTGCTGAAAAAGTTGGATTCTACAGAAAGTTGTACAGAAACCATCCCTGCTCAAAGGTTACAGATAAGTAGAAGATCTGTGCTTCAGATCCTACTGAACACCTCCAACCTAACTTACTTGGTTAGTGCATCTTATCCAGCTCTTTTATGGCTACAAACACAATATGTACAACATTTTTTCCATAGAGCGGATACCTAATAAAGCAATGAATATTCATGTTCTAAACATAATGCATTAAATGTTGTACTCTGGACATTTACTATAAGTAAACTGTAACCATGTGACACTGTTAAAGCCATGTGGAAAGGAACTGAAGATCATCGCAGCTAAAAGGTCCTTCAGCATCTTTATAACTATATATACACTGCTCAAAAAAAATAAAGGGAACACTTAAACAACACAATGTAACTCCAAGTAAATCAAACTTCTGTGAAATCAAACTGTCCACTTAGGAAGCAACACTGATTGACAATCAATTTCACATGTTGTTGTGCAAATGAAATAGACAACAGGGGGAAATNCACTTCTCAGTACCGATGCTTTCTGGCTGATGTTTTGGTCACTTTTGAATGTTGGTGGTGCTTTCACACTCGTGGTAGCATGAGACGGACTCTACAACCCACATAAGTGGCTCAGGTAGTGCAGCTCATCCAGGATGCAGGCACATCAATGCCAGCTGTGGCAAGAAGGTTTGCTGTGTCTGTCAGCGTAGTGTCCAGAGCCTGGAGGCACTACCAAGAGACAGGCCAGTACATCAGGAGAAGTGGAGGAGGCCGTAGGAGGGCAACAACCCAGCAGCAGGACTGCTACCTCTGCCTTTGTGAAAGGAGGAACAGGAGGAGCACTGCCAGAGCCCTGCAAAATGACCTCCAGCAGGCCACAAATGTGCATGTGTCTGCACAAACGGTTAGAAACTGACTCCATGAGGATGGTATGAGGGCCCGACGTCCACAAATGGGGGTTGTGCTCACAGCCCAACACCGTGCAGGATGCTTGGCATTTAGCAGAGAACACCAGGATTGGCAGATTCGCCACTGGCGCCCTGTGGTCTTCACAGATGAAAGCAGGTTCACACTGAGCACATGTGACAGACGTGACAGAGTCTGGAGACAAAGCGGAGAGCAATCTGCTGCCTGCAACATCCTTCAGCATGACCGGTTTGGCAGTGGGTCAGTGATGGTGTGGGTTGGCATTTCTTTGGAGGGCCACATGGCCCTCGATGTGCTCGCCAGAGGTAGCCTGACTGCCATTAGGTACCGAGATGAGATCCTCAGACCCCTTGTGAGACCATATGCTGGTGCGGTTGCCCCTGGGTTCCTCCTAATGCAGGACAATGTTAGACCTCATGTGGCTAGAGTGTGTCAGCAGTTCCTGCAAGATTAAGACACTGAAGCTATGGACTGGCCCGCCCGTTCCCCAGACCTGAATCCGATTGAGCACATCTGGGACATCATGTCTCGCTCCATCCACCAACGTCACGTTGCACCACAGACTGTCCAGGAGTTGGTGGATGCTTTAGTCCAGGTCTGGGAGGAGATCCCTCAGGAGACCATCCGCCGTCTCATCAGGAGCATGCCCAGGCATTGTATGGAGGTCATACAGGCATGTGGAGGACACACACAATACTGAGCCTCATTTTGACTTGTTTTAAGGACATTACATCAAAGTTGGATCAGCCTGTAGTGTGTTTTTCCACTTTAATTTTGTGTGCGACTCCAAATCCAGACCAGAATGTGTTCTTCAGCAAAGAGAGAAGAGAGGAGAAAGAGAAGCTAAAATGCTAACATTAGCATATTGGCTATCACTAGCATGAAGGCCGATATTAATTTAACCCATCTGCCATGCAAAAAGCAATGTATAAGCTAAAATTAGCTAAAATGCTAATGCTGACTACACCGTATATTCAAAAGTCTATGAAATTGCCATTTAAAATTATTCACTCTTCAGCATTCACACAATAATAATAATAATAAACTAGAAAATATCTGAAGACATTTAGACGGGGCCTGCCTCTTGGTGCGTGCTTCTCGGACCAGAGTCAACGGTTGTGGGGCTGAGGTACAGAACCAAAGCAACAGAACGGTGTTCATCATGATTGAGGGCAGAAGGTTAAGATGTCTATCAAGACCTGTTCTTGTTTCACTAATAATCATGCGTCCTTGCATTGCTTTGGCAGTCGCCAATAAATAATGAGTCCAGTTTAGAGATGTATAGTAATAGGTGCCACCAGGCAATGGCATGGGAGTTAGGCCACTCACTGTTCTCCCTTCATTGCTATGGCAGGCCCCAACTGAGGAATGTTGAGGCTTTTATTTTGTAAATATCATTGAGTTTATTTTGAAAGGATAAAGTAGATCCATTTCCATCACAGAGTCCCAGCAGTGGTGTTAAGACCAATGCTGCAATTATCGCTGTGTGAAATATGAAGACGTTTATACTGTAGGGTATATCTAGGTGTTGTTTTTAAAGTCCAGTATAGCTGTCCTTTTAGGTCTGGCATATGTCCACTAGATATAAAGAACCTGCTTGCTATTCTAAAATCATTGTGTATGCTATTATCAGCTTAAAAAAATACTAGTAACTCTGGAAGACTGCGGCTTTAATTTTGAATGTTTCAGTAAGCTTTATTTTAAAAGGCCAACATGGTCCTATTTCCAACACTGGGTGAGCTCCAACAGTAGTGTGAAGCCCAGTCCTGCAACTATTTATAATTTAAAATCTAAAGGCTTTTATTTTGTAGAGCATGTTTTGTCTTATTTTGAAAATCCAGCATGGTTGTCCTTTCAGGTCTGGGTTGGTTCCATTAGTTATATAGAACCTACTTCCTACTCTAAAATCATTATGTATGCTACTATCAGCTTAAATAATCACTAGTAACTATTAAAGATTGAGGCTTTTATTTAGAAAGTTTCAGTAAGCTTTATTTTAAAAGGCCCACATTGTCCTATTTTCAACACTGGGTGAGCTACAACATTAGTATGAAGTCCATTGCTGCAATTTTCTATAGTTTAAAATGTAAAGGCTTTTATTTTGTAGAGCATGTTTTGTCTTATTTTGAAAATCTAGCAGGGTTGTCCTTTCAAGTCTGGGTTATTTCCATTAGTCATATAGAACCTGCTTGCTCGTCTGAAATCATTGTTTATGCTATTATCAGCTTTAAAAAATCATTTGTAAATATGGAAGGTTGATGTTCAGTGTGAAAAAAGGCTTTTAGTTTGTAGAGTATGTGTAGGTCTTATTTTGAAAGTCTAGTGTGGTTGTCAGCTATGACTGACTTATTGTGATCACTCATGGAAGCTTCTGGCCTGAGCTGAGCATGGTGGCACATGCTCCCGAACTACTGCCCATAACTCGGAAACCGTAAGGACTATCAACGTCATTCTTGGACTGTTTTTCTCAGAACGGACAGGTAATAATAAGGGCACAACACCAGGTGAAAAGAAAGGAAAAATTGCAGAAAAACACAAAAATGCCTGAACAGGCTCTCGAACAACGTCTAATAACTCGGAAACTATAAGAGCTATCGATTTGATTTATGCAACATATGAATCAGCAGGCCTTGCCGAACAATCATGGAGCTTCTACAACAATCTGTCTGGGAGGTGTGATCTTGTGAAAAAGTGGATCATTTTCACCTTTTTTAACCTGGGTGAAGGTGAATTTTTCTCTCTCAAACAAAATTACATCACGAGGAAACGATAAAAGGTATTCAAATACTTTTTGGACCGTAGGTATCAGCAGGGATCGGTGAACAATCCTGGAGATTTTTATGTGTCTACATAAATCCGTGTAGGAGATGTGACAGTGTAGAAAAGTGGATGATTTTGACATTTCCAGCGATTTTGGGAAGGACAGATTTGGTACTCCTAAACAAACCTATTTTATGACAAAACGATAAAAGGTATCAAAAAAATTCCTTCACTGTGAGCGTCAGCAAGGTCTGAAGATAAATCTGCACAAGGCTCATGTCTCTACCTCAAACGGTTTACGAGAGGCAGCGATTCAAAAACGTGTGACTTTAAAGATTTTTTGCTCAGATTTTTTCCGAAATTCCTATAGATTTCCTATACAGGGTGTGTTGACTTTGCATTGCTTCGGGGTGCGTTTGCCGGAAAACTGTTAGTCCCACATCGATGAGGGTGACATTTTCTTAATCGCGAAAGAGCATCCTACGTTTTGATACATAATTGTTTAGGTAGAGTGAAAATTGAGTGAGTGAAGAGAGTTTGTTCGTTCTTTTTCAGGTTATCCAGAAACCTAGAGTGTACACTCTAGTGACACGAACAGTCCGTCATTGGATTACATTATAAAACTTAAAATTTGAAAAGATTTTAATAAAGTTTGAATTAAAATTGTAGAAAAACTGTAAAAGATATCAAAAAGTTGAATTATACAATAATAGCAGAAGGCTGTGAAAGCATTTTAAAAGTTGAATGGTGTTTCTAGCTGACAGTATGCAGAAGTAGTTAAATGGCAAAAACAGTGAAGTTTTAGCAGACATTCTGCCATTTTCCATTCATTCCAATGGGGGCAAAAAATGTATAAAAAGCTGAATATTTAAAAAAGTATAAAAGATATAAATACTAAAAGTCATAGCCGGAATGTCCTGAAAGGGCTGAATATTGTGAAATTTGAATGGTTAAAATAACACAAAGTATACAGAAGGAGTAGCGAATCAAAAACTGTATGGAAGCAACCAGAATAAGGAGACACAACTGGAAAAATTGCTGTTTCTGTGAAACAGCACGTGAAAATGCATTCTGCAGAATGAATGATGCAGAAGATGCTAAAAAAAGGTGAAAAAGTAACTAGAAAAATTTGCATTTCCTGCAAAAATGCAGTGTGAATGCTGTAAGCTAAATTGTTTAGCTGAAAGCTGACAGAAACAAGCTGAAATTGACTGCAGAAAATCTTCTGAAATCTGAAGAACTGACAAAAACTTTAATAAAGCAGGAAAGAGCTGCCATAGATGAGCTGAAAAAGCATAGACTGAAGCAAAAATATAGCCTAAGTAGTGTAAGTCAGTGCTAAAATACATACAAAATTGCAGAAATTTCAGAAAAAATTAACTAACAAATACGCTGAAGAAACACAAAAACAAACAAGAAATTGTCAAAAAATGCAAAAGTGTTCTTCAGCTAAGAGAGAAGAGAGGAGAAAGAGAAGCTAAAATGCTAACATTAGCATATTGGCTATCACTAGCATGAAGGCTGATATTAATTTAACCCATCTACCATGCAAAAAGCAATATATANTGCAAAAGTGTTCTTCAGCTAAGAGAGAAGAGAGGAGAAAGAGAAGCTAAAATGCTAACATTAGCATATTGGCTATCACTAGCATGAAGGCTGATATCAATTTAACCCATCTACCCTGCAAAAAGCAATGTATAAGCTAAAATTAGCTAAAATGCTAATGCTTACTACAGCGTATATTAAAAAGTCTATGAAATTGACGTTTAAAATTATTCACTCTTCAGCATTCACACAATAATAATAATTATAAGCTAGAAAATTTCTGAAGAAATTTAGACAGAGCCTGCCTCTTGGTGCCTGCTTCTCGGACCAGAGCCAAAGGTAGTGGGGCTGAGGTACAGAACCAAAGCAACATCATGATTGAGGGTAGAAAGTTAAGATGTCTATCTAGACCTGTTCTTGTTTAACCAGTGACATTGATTTACCCCCTCTAGAATGCAAAAAGTGGTGTAAAAGCCGAAATTAGCTAAAATGCTAAGGCTAGCTAAATTTTAATGTAGTAAGACTAGCATGTTGGCTAACATTAACTCAGTCCATCTATAATGCTTAGTACAGCCCATATGCAAAAGTCTATGAAATTGCCCTTTGAAATGATTCATTCCTGTTCAGGTGTTTGAACAGCAGTAGAAGCTGTTTAAGTAGCTGACATCAAGTGGCCTCTGTTTTGTTGCTCCCCTGGGACCTATGAAGATGGTCTTACCATCATAAGTCACAGAGTAGTGCTTTCTTACTGGTTCTGATAAATTAGGCCCTGGTTCTGATGGAGTGTTCCTTACTGGTTCTGATGGATATTTCTACCAGGTTCTGATGGGGATTTCCTCTTGGTTCTGATGGAGTTTGGACTTGGTTCTGATAGAAGGTTACTACTGGTTCTGAAGGAGATTTGGACCTGGTTCTGGTAGAGTTTTCTTCCTGGTTCTCATAGTTTTCACAAAGTTATGATAGACTTTGGACCTGGTACAGGTGGAGGTTTGTACATGGTTCTGATTGAGTTTTCTTCCTGGTTCTGATGGAGTTTTGACCTGGTTCTGATGGAGGGTTATAAGTGGTTCTGATGGAGATTTGTACCTGGTTCTGATAGAGAGCTCTTCCTGGTTCTGATGAAGTTTAGGTCTGGTTCTGAAGGAGATTTGTTCCACGTTCGGATTAATTTTGGACCTGGTTCTGATAGAAGGTTCCTCCTGGTTCTGAAGGCGATTTGGACCTGGTTCTGGTGGAGGGTCCCTAACTGGTTCTGATGGAGATTTCCTCTTGGTTCTGATGGAGTTTGGGTCTGCTTCTAATGGAGATTGGTTCCAGGTTCTGATGGATGTTGGACCTGGTTCTGGTGGAGGGTCCCTATCTGGTTTTGATGGAGTTTGGATCCGGTTCTGATAGAGATTTGTTCCAGGTTCTGATGTGCTAACAGCCTATATGCAAAACTCTATAAAATTGCCTTTTAAATTTAATCACTGTTGTCTAGCTTTTGGAACAGCAGTTCATGCTGTTTAAGTACCCCACACAAAATGGCCGCCATGTAGTTGCCTCCTATGAAAATCGTCAAAGGGTTAGTGGTAGGGTCAGCTTTAGGCCATAGAAGTGAATGAGAATGAAGGGAAGTCAATGCAATGTCCTCACAAAGATAGTAATCCATGAATGTGTGTGTGTGTGTGTGTGTGTCCGAGTGTGAGACACAGAGAGAATAGATGCAGAAACAAAGACAGAGTCACAT
>JAHUTJ010067055.1:0-18804 GCA_036250325.1 Characodon lateralis
CAAAGTGAAATTTCTGGCCTTTTTAGTCCAGAAACCTCAGTTATGAATTGTTTGTTGGCCAACGAGAGAGAATAAATGAGATCCACTCGGGACTCTTCTCCAGGTGATGCTTCAGATGCTGGTGACCGGTTGATCTCCAGCTGAAAAATCGGGTGTTCAAAACGGAGTTCTTCCTATATAGCGTTTTGTGACGTCAGACTTGGGACGCCCCGTCATATCAGTCGCAATGCTCGATGGGATATGTACGAGCGGACTGTCCTGGATGCAAAATGGCCGATGCCATTGGAGAGGCACAGTGACGTCCAACAACGTGCAGATAGTCCAATATTCAACAAACAAGTGGTCCAACAGAGCGAAGAATTCAGAAGGATGCCAACCGGTGTGGTCCAATGAAGTAACGAAAGGCTCGAGTCTTTGATCATGGAGCTGGATAGCTTCTTTCCAGAAGTGGTTAATCCAGGCAGAGTTCCACACAAAAAGGCAAGGTCAGGTTCAGGTAATCCTGCAACGTAACAAATTCAAATTACTTAAAGTTCAAGGCAAGAACAAGACAAGGTAATGTGGCTTGAGCTGTACCACTAAGGGACAACACTCTGGCAGTGAGTAGCTGGCAACAACCTCCTAATATACTCCTCAGCAGGTAATCAAGGGAATGATGAACACCTGTCACCTCTCCTCCAGGTTCCACGCCATCTAGGGGCTAAGCACAGTAAAAGCACCAAACAAATAGACAAAGCACAGATCCTGACACCGTCTCCATATCCATAAGAATTGAAATAATGCCAAAGCAGTTTCTAATAAAGTTTCTTTTATAACTATCAAGCAGAGCATTAAAGCGTTAGCTGTAATGCAGCACTAGTGAAAGTAAATCTGTTGGGCTTCTTCTTTTTTTTACCGTGTCCTGTCCGGCAAAATTGTCGTCTGAGTGCTACTCTGCCAGACAGGACACAGTAAAAATAATAAATAAATTGGGATCATGGAGAATATAGTTTATTTTAGGAAGGAGCAGTATTATGATTATAGGCATTCTTCCCAAAATCAAGAGAGAGAGTTGATTGTTCTTTGCCATGTGAAGTCATCTTCTATTGCTTTGACTAATTGTGTTAGCTCATTCAGCCTGTTAGAAATATTGTTTCCCAAGTACTTGGTTTGATTTAAATAAAAATTAGGAGATTTGAAGGACTTTTGATTTGTTCCTATTGATGCAGTGGTCTGAAATTATCATGTAGTGCAGTGTGGTAGTAGGACCAAAATGCAGGAGTTTGGAGCAGCATGGTGATCCAAGGGTTTCATGAAAAAATCCTTAATTTAAAAGTGTGGTTCTAATAAAATCCATTTCTGATTATCTATGTTTAATGTTTATGTATTTGGCAGCCACTTTTATCCAAAGTGGCTTAAAATTAGGACATCCAATGTAGTTAATATCAAAGCTAACAATGGGTTTTTCGACGGAAAACCACAAGTCGGGTTCTGTCAGAGGTGAGAAGGGTGAAAGTCCAGAAATAGAGTGCAGGCATAGACAGAAGTGCAGAGCAGTGGAGGTGGTAGGCAAATGCAGGGTACGTGCTAGGGTGGTAGATGCTATCTGAAGAGCTGGGTCATTAAGAGTTTATTGATGATAGACAGGGACATTTCTGTTCTGGTAGTGCTCTGTAGGTCACTGCACCATCACAGACTCTAGATTGTCTTGATATCATGATCCACAGCCGTTTGTGTTTTGGTTCAATTCTCTTGTGTTGTATTTAGGTCATTTTAGTGTTAGCATTTCTCCATTTAAGCATTTAATTCCTTCATCTGTATTGACGTTCTTAGTTCTTTCTTGTGTTATATTCTCCAATGTTGGTACTGGTCTTTAGCTTTAGGTTAGTTGGATCCTCTGTGTTTCCATTCAGTTTTTTTATGTCCTTTATTCATTCTTCCCTCAATTCACTGCTTTGATTCTCTCCCATATGCTCTGCATTCCATTGATTGTACTCACCTGGTTTCTATGTCAGTCATCACATCCCCATATTTAAATGGTATAAGGTGCATGTACCCTATAAATGGAGAGCTACATAACTGACATAACTGACCCATGTGACTGGTCTACTCAGCGCACCACCAGTTGTTTTTTTCAGCTGAGTGAAGACAATATGTCATAGGTAATGCTAATATTTTGTTCTCAATATGTACCCAAGATGGTGAATCAATTGTAGAAAAAATATAAGTAGCAGCACATAGTTGAGCTGCCCAATAGTACAGCTTGACATTAGGTACTCTTCGGTCATTGGCCAGATATAGAAGAGAGAGGCACAACCTGGGGCACTTTTTTTCCCATATACATTTGGTAAAATTCAATTTATGGAGGTTTATAGGTCTTGACAACTGCTTGTTACAACTTTAGCTCCTGTCTCTGTATATAGCAATTGAATCCATCTCAAATAATAATATCAAGCACGTGTTCCAATTTATTTAATATGACTGTATATTTCAACATATTTTTATTTTATGCATTGCTTTTATGCTTATGCTTTTTTGAAAAATAAATAAAATTGCCTTATCATGAATTATTGCTCTGACTGTAGATATTGACAACATTAGTTGGGAAGCTAGTTTGTCATAGCCCTATCAATTCAAATCAATTCAATTCAGTTTATTTATATAGCACCGTCCAGGAACCAAGCAGTACAGAGTAGAGGACACAGGTGTTGAATTCAAAAAATGGGTTTTATTTACACAAGAAGCATGAAAAAATTATTATCAAAATGGGCAATTAAACAGGCATGCCAATAAAAGAGGACAACTCAAGATACCAGACTCAAAATCATCACTGACAAGACAGATGCAAACCAAAATCGATCTTCTGAACTGAAGGGCCCTTAAATACAGGTTTAGCAAAACCATACACACACAATAGGGGAAGACAAAATGGCTGCCACATATCAACTAATACAAAACAATGAAACAAATCTAAAAGACCTTCTACGGTTCCCACACTTGGCATGAAACATTTGGTTCAGTCCAATGAGGCCATCAGCAGTACTTCAGGAATCTCAGTCCTTAGCCACACCTTTTGCCCATCAAGAAGGGGATGCCAAACACCAAACACCCAGTGTTAGGGTTTGAAAACTTTTGTATTGTTTATCACTCATGTCTGTACAAAGTGCTTTTCCCTCCCACACGCCACAGAAAGGGAGATGGGGGAGAGGAGTGAGTTATGCTACTATCAGCAACATCTGGGGGCTGCTTGTACCAGTCCCCACTCCCTCTCTGTTTAAAAGCAAAACACATGCACCCTAACCCTTCTGACCCCCCCACACACACAGACACACACACACACACACATACACACACACACACACACACACACACACACACCCTATATGCCTGAACTGTCTGTTGAACTGTATGTGTGAACCAGCATGTATATAAATAAAGAGAAAGGGTGCCAATACTTCTTCTTACAGCAGAGAGCAGGCTACCTCTTGCGCAAGAAAAACAGAGACCCTGTGTCAATACTTCTTTCCTCTGAGTTTGACCAATTAATACCTAACACCCAGGTAAACTTAAACAAAGAAAAGAGTATTAATACAACATAGAACTGAAATGACCTTGCAGTTTTAATATGTGTGCACTTCATATAACCATTGTAAGGTGATAGAGGAATAAACTAAGAAACTATATAATTAAGAAATATTTAAAGTGATGACTACAAAATAAACCAAATTGTAGTAGGGTGTGGCTCTTACCCTGTGTGGCTTGCCTTCACAAGCGCCAACTCACAACACGTCCTTTCAAGGCAAAAGTCAATTCAATCGAATCATACAAATTCCAAGTCATTCCACATACATTCCAGGTTTCAAGTTCAGGTGCTTTGTTTTGTGTAGTCCATAGTTTACAATTTGATTTAACTTCACAGTTGATCGTGACCAAACTTTATGCACATCTCTACATAGACACTGCAATCTGCTTCAGTGTGTTTTGGTGGGGACCATAGTTTGCAATTGATTTAACTTTGCAATTAATTTCAGTACATGCAATCAAAGGCTTTGACTCATTTCAGGGTGTTTTGTGTTAACCTTAGTAGACAGCCCAAATGAACTTTGGAGTTTATTTTATTATGCATTGCCACTTCTCCAGCGAATTTCGCGTTGCGTCCTTCGCTGGTTTTGTTTCGCTCTATTTGCCCTAATCATGCCGCTCGCGTTGCATGCTTCGCATCCATTGTGGGTTTCGCTTCTCTCTCGCTTCGCTTTATTCATGCTAATCGCGCTGTTCGCAAAGCATCCTTTAAATGCTTCACCTTGCTTTGCTCCTGAATGCACCTTTACATAGGGTTAACATGTAAATAGTTCTCTCCTGTTGCATCATTCGCGGTCAGTTGAGACACACCTTATGTTTTAAAAATAAGAAGGCACATTTTAAGTTTGCCAAAAGGCATGTGGACTCTCCAAATGTAGTTGAAGAGTGAGCTAAAAGCAATTAACATAAAACTCAGAGACCTCGCTCTTCCCAGCCTTCAAGGGGGTAACTTTTATTTCTTACAATGCACAAAACATCTTCATCAAAAAATCCAGAAGTTCCCTACTTTCAGTTCTTACAGGGCATTTTTTATACAGATACAAAGCATTGGTGTGTATGGGGTCCTCTTGAACAATTGAAATCATCATACTTATGTACATAAAACTTTTGGCGTCCACAACATTGATTCTCAATCACAGTTCCAGAAATACAAAACATCTGCAGGAAATCAGACTGGTCTACGTGACAGTTACACCTTAAAAATCTCATCATTCCGGTCAACTCCTCATTCATGAGCAAACTGGACTGCTGAACTAATGTCAAAGTGACCTGGCAGGATTCAGGATATCATAATTCTAGCTGAACTATTCCATCCAGCATGCAAGTTCACTTCTACAATACCAAGCCCATCAGTCATTCCTCATGCCAAGAACTCTCCCTTAACTAATTTGTTCCCAGACAGGTCTTGCATGCTGCTCAGAGTGACCTTTCCCTGATGCCCAGAACAATCTTCACAGAATTCATCTTTACATATGGTAAAACCAATAATAACACTTTTAATATACCAAACAAAGCTTTAAGCTTCCACATAGTCCCCCCTTAGATTTATTCCATAAATCTCGCTATGGGCTGAGAAAGATTCTATATTCTTATTACATATATTATGTGAACATAAGTGAAGTATTTAAGTGATTAAAATGAATAAAAATGTGAATGATTATGGAGAATAGTGAAATTACATTATGCACAAAAAGTTAAGCAACCCTAAATGATTGCTCTTATTTAGGTCTGAACTTTTGGGTTCAACTAATTAATTAACATCCTATTTGAAGTTCCTATGCGCACAGTATTTTAATTGTGTTAAACAATGACAAACTAAACCTATTCACTCATTAGACCAAATCTGGCTACTCTGTAGCTCTTCCCAAAAGTCTCCTTCAGGAACACACCTCATCAACTCACCCATGGACAAACATCCATGTCTGTCAAACTCACAAACTACGTGTCGATGAAGGAGACCTTCAGGTCAGCTTAGGTCCTCCAGTCGAAAAACCTACCTGTCCTAAAAGGCAGGAAAAAACATCTGGAGGCCACAGAGAAATCTAATTCAAGGCCAATCTGAAAGAGAGATCCCTGTTTTGAATCTAATACGTGTCATTGCCATCTATTTAAAGGACCATTAATGCCAATCAGGTCCTGATTTATCATTCCTATTACCAAAACCAAGAAACATCCAAGTCACATTACATTTTAAGGTTGCGTTACACACATCAACCCCTTTGTCATCTTCAAAACCTCCATTTGCAAAACACTCGTCTTCTACCCAACAAGTTAGCTCTCGTTTCTTGGGGTTAGATGTGTAACCTTCCTCCTATCATTTCTACTTTAGCATTTCGTGCTGCACCCTCTATATGCTCCAAATCCCCTTCGCCTTATACTGCAGCGGTTGTGTCTGGATTTCTCATTACCATGTTGTTTCCATAATTACCATCTTCACTCCAATGACTTTCTAATCTCACTTCCACGTCAAAATCATCATCCTTCAAGTTCATTGTAATTGAACACTGATCTGCACTGTACTCTGTATTCTTTTCTTTAACATCTCTGCCACATAGTCTTCTTCCATCCTGGATTACATGCTCTTAATTTTCTCTTGGTAGCCCTGTTTTGAATGCAGTGTATGTAATGCTAGCCCTCCATTTCTATTCTTTATGCACGTATCTAATCTTACAAAGTTTTCTAGTTTTCCATGTTGACCTGCTTTTAATAATAAGTTGTTTTGTACTCATCTTTGTTGGAGATGGATCTTCCTTCCTTAACCAATGTCACTGAGTCATTGTTCATCTCCCTGGGATGATGATCTTGTTCCTTCACGCTGCTGCTCCTCTCTGCGCTTGACTGCGCTTCTCATTGCATTGGTGTGTCTTGTAGTGCCGGCTGCAGATTGCAAGAGGTCATTTCTGCTTTTGGTGCTGCTTGGTACACCACCTCTGTCAACATCCATAGTTGAACACTTATTTGTATCAGTTTCAACAATGCCACTTTTCTGTTCCTCCTCCTTAGAATTGAGTTCTGCTTTGTCTTTTTTATGAATTTTTGTGCAATGAGTAAGATGATGCCAGGTGTCACTTCCCTTTAATTGAAGGACAGTTGCAGTTGTTCTTTTGACCTTGCACGGCCCTTCCCATGGTTCATGCCACTTGCGCCTGTACACCTTCACGTACACCAGATCTCCAGGCTCCACTGGTTTGTTCACCACCGTCTCTGGACTAGAACTTTTGGCTTTTTCCTGCAAATAGATGGCTCTATGGATAGCAGTTAGTTGTTACATATAAGCTTTCAACTCTCAACTGCTCAAGGGCTGGTCCCTTGAATGGTAGCCTCCATTGAGGCACAGGCATAGGTCTGCCAATCAGCATTTCATGTTAGATGCGTGCTCCTATGCATTTGCATGTTATAGCTCATTAGTGCGAGAGGCAAAGCATCTAGCCAGTTTAGCTTAGTTGAAGCACATATTTTGTTCAGCTTAGTTTTCAAGGTTCCATTAATTCTCTCAACCATTCCTTGGGTCAGGGGTTGGTAGACTGCACCAAACCTTTGTTTGATCCGTAGCAGCTGAAAAACACCTTTGACTGTTTTCTGCACAAATGCTGAGCCATTATTAGAATTTATTTCAGATGGGATCCCAAATCTGGGAATCACTTCTATTGCTAAGAATTTGATAACGGTATCTGCTCGCAGTGTTTTTGATGGGACGGCTTCAACCCATCGACTGAAACGATCAATCACTACCAGCATGTATCGTTTACCCTGAACTGGTTTGATCATGTCGACAAAATCTTTCACAAGATGTTTGAATGGTCCCTCAGGGACTGGAATGTGTCCAATGGGTGATTTTATCCCTTTGCAAACATTATTTTGAGCGCATATGTCACATTGACTGAAACTTTCATCTACCATGGCTCGCAAATATGGGGACCAAAAACCTTGATTTCTCAACTTCTCTGTCACCTTACTTCTATTGCAGTGATCTGCACCATGCACTTCTGAACTCAGCATTGTTAACAATGCCACTGGTGCCACCAGTAGGCCATTCTGTGATCTCCACAAACCATTTTTACTTACTGTTGCACCTCTTTTGGGGTGTGGTGGCCTAGTGGTTAGAATAGGAGGTTTGTTTTCCAGAGGGGACGCAAGGGGCCAGGTTCGTATCCCACAGATTACCACTCTGGGTCCCTGAGCAAGACCCTTAGCCCCAGAATGCTCCCCAGGCGCCACACAATGGCAGCCCACTGCTCCATGTAAGGGATGGGTTAAATGCAGAGGACAAATTTCGTTGTAATGTACATGTGCAATGACCAATAAAGGTGATTATTATTATTATATTTGCCCACAAGTCACGCTCACTGCTTTTTGCCTCTTGCTGAATCTGTATCAAGTCGTCTGGCGTGACGAAAGGTTCCAATGACACGACAGGTGCCAAGATAGCCATCTGGCATCGGGATGCCATTTTTGCTGCTTTGTCTGCTGCATTATTACCTCTTAGGACTACCTCATTACCTTTGCGGTGTGCCTGCCACTTTATTACTGCCAGTTTTGAGGGGAGCATCATTGAATCAATTAACTGTTGAAGCTGCTCTGTATGTAGAACTGGACTTCCATTGGCTCTTTTGAACCCTGTTTGCTTCCAGACAGAAGCAAACAAATAACAAACTCCATGAGCATAAGACGAATCTGTGAAAATGTTTGCCACCTTTCTTTTTGCCAGTTTACATGCCTCAGTTAGTGCTTTCAATTCTGCTAGTTGTGCTGAGCATGGTTGCTCACACATTTCAGCTTTTACAGTTTCAAAGTCATCACCTCTTTGTTCTATGATTGCGAATCCTGCATGGTCCCCGAGATGATCTCTGAAACATGAGCCGTTGTTGAAGCCTAACTTAAGCTTCCCCGGGTTGGTTTATTTTGGAATAAAGCCCCGTTACAATAAAACTCTCGAACGCGCTGTATGAAGTTTCGCCTTGGCCAAGGGGAGAGGTGCTTCCGTCTGCAGCAACTCTGCTCTTTCTCCCCGCCTCAGCTGTTTTTATTGAGTCTCAAGGGTGTGTTCAATATTTCTTTTTTTACAGATATCATATCACTTAGTTGTACAGTATAACAGTTCTTACTTCCAAATAAGGAGTTGTTTTTCTGACTTCAACAAACATGAAACCATTACTTCATGTTATCACTTCGAGCAAGCTCATCTTAGCTTGTCTGGTGCATATCCTGTTTTTCAACTTTTCTCTGTTGCTGTGCAGTTTCTTACAATAATAACTTCTCTGTTGCTGTGCAGTTTTGCTGTATTATTTATAACTCTGTTGCTCTGCTAAGCTGCAAGATTATTAGGCCTAAGCACACATCTATTAAAGGCTAAACACACTCTTAATCATATAATAAACCCACGCCGTCAACAAAGTGATTTCCGCGTTCGTCAATGGAGCTGGTTCCAAGTCTGGTCTTAGTCTTGTGTATTTAATTGTTTCAGCAACACACTCATGTGGTTCTCCTTCACAATTGAGGGAATCATGTTGGTTGGATTTGAGGTGTTACATCTTTGAATAGTTATATCTGGATATGTCAGAAGCAGCATGTGCTGCAAACACCTTGCCTGGGTTACAACGAAATTCTCTTGATTGATTAACTCTACAATTTTGTGATGAGTCATAATGGTGACCCATGGGTAACCCATTGTTATGGTTGATGCTTTCTTATAGGCAAAGTAGACAGCTGCTAGCCCTTGATAGCATGGTGGCCAGCCCCTTGCTACATTGTCAAGCTCTGTGCTATATTAAGCAATAGCTTGTTTTCGCCGACTTGCACAGGTTTCCTGCATCAGTACTGCTGAGACGTACATATCTTTTCTGTTTGCCACATATAGGTAGAATTGCTTGTCATAGTCACTTGCATTTCCTGTTTTACTGTTTCAAAAGCTATTGTAGCCTCAGCCATCCATTTTAACATGGTTTTCAATGACTGATTTACTGATTCTTTCATAAGCTCTCTTAACGCTGCTGTTTTTTCTGCATAGTCTTCTATCCAGTGTGCATTAAAGACTGTCATTGCCAAGAACGTCATCATCTCACCAATCGTTCATGGGCATGGTACTTTGCTGACACCTTCGAGTTGCGAAGGGGAAATGCCAATGGTTCCTTGTGAAATCACTCTGCCCAGGTATTCTACCTGTTCTGACAATATTGAAGTTTTTCCTTTGAGGCTTTATGAACTCCTTCAGCCAATCTCTGAAGGACTTTCATTGAGACTTGATGACAGTTTTCCAATGTGGGTGCACAGATTGATAAATCATCAACATACTGTAGCAATGTGCTGTTCAGTCTCAACTCTTCAATATCCTGTTTTAGGATGTGGTTGAACACATGAGGGCTGTGTTTGAACCCTCGGGGTAAGTGAGTGTAACTGTACTTTTTGCCTCTGCATGTTAACGCAAACAAGTGTTGAGACTCTTCTGCTAAAGGGATGCTGAAAAATGCAGAACAGATATCAATGACAGTGAAAAACTGTGCTTCTGGAGGAACAGTGGTTAGCAGAGTGTGTGGATTTGGCACATCTGCAGGCCAATCCTGAACAACCTGATTGATGATCCTCAAATCATGAACCACACGATATTTTGATCCATCTGCCTGTCAGACTGGAAATATTGGTGTGTTGCACTGACTGCTTGTTTCTAGCAATACTCCTGCTTTTAGCAGTCCTTCAATAGTTCTGCTAATGCCTTTTCCTGCTTCTACCTTTAACCCTTTATGACCTACCATAGAACAAGTTTGCCAGAGCATATTTTTACATTTGTACCTCCTGTAGATCCATTTTTTGGAGCATTTTAATTTGCTATACATCAATACAACCCTTACATCCTAAATTTTAATATTTTGTATATAAACTCCATTTAAGTACGTAAATTGCAAAAAAGTGCAATTAACCACCAGAAAAATTAAAATTGTACCTTAAATGAATTGGCCGATTTTACCAACTCCAGATCTGTATTGTGTTTTGACCACATGTGATCTGGAACATGTTTTAGCATGTCCTCCAAAATCAAATCTCCTTTTCACAACTCGTTTTTCTCAGATGTGTTTGTGTCATTAACAGGCACTGTCACCACTTGTGGTTTGGATATGATCAATGTTTCACTCACAATCTTAATCATTGTTGCATCCTGTGATAGGAAAATTAATGGACTTTTTCTTCCCATTTTATTGTGGTTGCAACTTTCATCATTGGTTCCAAGTCTTTTGCATGAAAATAGTTTTTTACAAACAAGGTTATGTGTGGCACTGATTCTGGAACGTTATACCATTTCAAAATGAAATCATTCGTTTCCACATTTATTGCTGCCCCTTGTGTGCCAATAACAATGTATTTGGTTGCCAGGTTAACATTTAATCCTTGCGTTTAGCCGTCCCATTTTTCCTCAAACTTTGTGCATTTTGAAACGTTGTAGAACATTGTACAATGATTGTCCAAAAAAAGATTTTTTAGCTTCTGGAAGTTGGAGTTGAATGTACTGGCCCCACGTAGAAATTACATCCCCACCTGGACTGTCAATATCTCCTAGCCAATTAACCTTTGCCTCATGGATCTGCATGAACATTTGCAGATCCAGACCTTCTTTTTGAACATACACTCCTTGAGGGGTACACCAAATTTTTATTTTCAGTTTACGCCCAACAAATTAATTGGGGTTTGATCAGAGACTAAAATTGGTATCTTTATTTCATCATCATCTGTTACCAACCGTACAGGAGCTGTCATTTGGATTAGTGGTCGTGTTCCTGAGAACCCTACCGTCGATATAAATTTATCAGACATGGGCAGATGAGTTGAACAATTTGGGCTCACACATGTGTAAGCTGCTCCTGTATCGACTAACATTGGAATTTTTTTATTTTCTATTTGAATGTTTAGCATTGGCTCATTTTCAGCACCCATGCTTAAAACTGGGTACTGACTCTCCCCTGTAGAGCTCTCTGGGCACCCCTAGTAGCCACAATTTGGTGTATTAGTTGGACCTCTGGGAGGACCCGGCCTGGCCCTGCCACGCAGTCGCCCCATGTATGGATCCTGTCTTCGGAAGCATTGTTCAGCACGATGTCAGGGTTCATTGCATGTCCAGCATCTCCCCAGAATTCCGGGTGCAGCATTTCACCCCCTGTTTGCCCGTGGGGATCCTCTTTGTTGTCTTCCTCGTGCTCCAAATGATCGTGAATTCCACGCCGTAGGATAGACATTTACTACCGGATGTGGTGGTGGAACTGTTGGAAAGTTTGGAGGACCCACCTGTGATGGATGTACCACATCAGGAAAAGGTGCTGTAGGTGTTGTAGATGAGATGAGGTATAGGAGTGTTCTTCCCCTTTCACCATTACAGCCTGTGTTTTGGCTTTAAATTTTCCCTGAGGCTCTCTGACTTGCAATTGGGCCAGCTTTCTTTGTACATTTTTGTCTTGTTCATCAAGCTTCTGCTCATCTTTTCGGTATTTTCCTACATTGTGTACCACATAATCTCTAAACTCTTTGTGTGGCATTGATGTCAGAGCAACAACATCTTTGAGTCTGCTCCACACAGGTGCTGGCATACTCTCAACGATGGGATTCCGAAATAAGGTCAATGTCCTGTTCCATATCCTGTTTCCATCTCTCCAATTGTTTAGAGCTGTACATCATTGGATTTTCGTTGTCACCGAGTGGTTCCCCTTTCAGCGCTCTGGGGTCTACCCTAGCTGGGTATTCTGTTCACAGTTCTTTCCAGAGCACATTTCGGAATGCATTGAATTCAATCCCATCTGCTCGATGATAAAGCATCCACCATAGTTTCGTTTCAGCTGTTCTCCATGGTTGGAGTCCCAAGCTGTGCCCAAACTGCTTTAATGTCTCCCAATGCCAACAGTTTCCCTACTGTTTCTTCTTCAAATTTTGTAATCCACTTGTTCGCACCTTCGTGTACATCTGGCAACCGCGCGACCAATCCAACCAGGTCAACAGAGGCCCAAGGAACATATTGCGTTTTGTTTCCTTTGACCATAATTGGCATCTGTCTTCCATCTGTGTATCTGTCAGGTGGATGAATATTAGGCCGATAGCGCAAATCGTACTGCCTGTCAGTTTGTTTCTGACCCTCCAGCAGGCTGCACTACCACATCTACAGCCTCAGCTTGTTCTCCAGCTAGTCCTTCTGGCTCATTTAGGTTAGAATGGTGATAGTCCAATTGTTGTTCTATTTCTTGATTGATGGCTCTATCTATTTCACGTCTTAAGTCAAGCCCAGTATGATCCAAGTGGATCCAGTACGAATCAACTGCTGGTCTTCCAGTGTGTTCCGCATGTCAATCAGTTATTCTTGTCCTACCTGGTTGCTGTGTTGTTTAATTTGTTGCTGTCCCCTGCTGGGGCAAATGCACACTTCTGGAAGGCTGTCTCCTTGTACTACAATGTTGAGGGTGTATGCCCTTAATTGCAACTGGCGAATCGGTATCTATTGGGAGTGCTGTCTGTGTTGCAGATGGAGTTCGTTCACTTCCCGCAGATGTACTCTGCATGTGAGGTCCGTTACTTACCGGAGACACACCCTGTGGATTCAGTGGGTGTTCTCTATCTCTCATTACTTCAGCTCCGATGTCCTGCATTAAGTCACCTGGAAACATTTGAGCTTCTCCCTGTTCTGTTTCTTCCCCTTTATAATCAAAGTTTCCTATGATATTAAGAGTTCCAGCCAGGGAAAGGTATATTCCTGCTGGCTTCAGATTATTGCTTGTAGTTCCATCATGTTGTTTTTTCAACTCTGGCAGCTGCTGTTTCAAGTTCTGTCTGTCTTTCTGACCTTCCTCTTTGAATAACTTTAAAATGTTAAACTCATGTTCTCTTTTTGCCACTCTTTTCTTACTTTTGTCTTTTGCCTTGTAATCCAGAATTTGAGTCTCCATTTGTTCACATAGAGACAGGTCAAAGCTTCCATTTTCAGGCCATGGTGAAGGCAATCAATGTGTCCTTTTCTCCCATTTTTTAGAAATCTTTGGCATCTTTGAAGCATAATCTGGCTTCTTATACCCGATAATCACTGTTGGTAAATTGCTCACTTTTGTTCCTTTAGGAAGATTGTTTGTATTGTTCCCAAAAATTCTATGTTAATTAGGTAGTGTTGTTTAAAACATATTCATTTATCTATTATTATTGTTATTTTTGAGTAACTATTTAATATTGTCTTATCTAAGTCAAATGAGTCCTGATTTTAGCCTTTGTAACCTAATTAAGCCTCATGCAGTCCAGATATTTATTTTAAAATGATATTAAACTTAATAAGCAGCTGTTTACTGCTTGTTTTATTTTATTTCTATAAATGTAAAAAAAAAAAATCTATAAAATAAGGTAAATGCAGTATGTTTTACTCAAGGTGCTCTTTTATCATTGAGTAAATTAGTTGATTAAACCGCTTGTACAACCTTTTTTACCCAGTGTGTGCACTAAAAGTTTGACTTGCTTTAAAAGAATCTTATACTTTTTATTTTATCATCAGTTGATTTACTTCAAACATGTAAAAATCTCATTTACCTTCTATGAAGTAATTGTAAAGGCCTTAGCTCAGTATCTTTTAAGCTTAAATAATCCAACTTCAGAGACCAGTCCACTGATGAAGGCAACTATAAAAGTTGTCAAATTACACACTTTTTCAAGTTGATTTTCCAATTGTCACTTTAGCCTAAGACAAAATACATTAAATTAAACCACACAGGCAGGCTAAAATGGCAAAATCACAGATTATGGAATGTTCTTGTACTACTCCACGGGAGGGGCACAACGGAGTGAGCTGGGAGAGACAGGAAATGGAGGGGGTGGCGGGGTTGGAGAAAAAGAGAGAGCGAGAGAGAGAGAAAAGAGAGTGAAGGAGGAGAGAGGGGATCGAAGGAAGAGAGAGAGAGAGGAGGAGAGAGAGAAAGACAAACAGAGAGAGAGACACAGTGGGTGGCAGAGTGCTTGTGTGTGTGTGTGTGTGTGTGTGTGTGTGTGTGTGTGTGTGTGTGTGTGTGTGTGTGTGTGTGTGTGCCTGTGTGTGTATGTATGTGTTTTGACCCAAGCTGGAGATCTCTTTTCCTTCTCTCTTTTCCTTTGTACCCAATAACACTTTGTCAAAACTTGTGATCAAACCAGTCCAAGTTGGAACGCTGGGATTAAAAGTTTTACTAGAAGCTGTCTCACAGTTTTATAAAAGTTTTATCTTGTGCTGGTGGCTGATGTTGACACATAAATTCAGCATAAGACATTTGGCAACTGAAGCATCTAGAAACCACCAAACAGAGTGAAGAAAGAAGAGGAAAACACACTTAATTTAGACACTCACAGTTACCATTCTGAACAGAACAATGGAACCCCGAAAGCAATGAACACATTTAGTATGGCCAACACATGCACATTTCCATACTCTTTACATACTCCACACACAAAATACCCGTCGACACACTGCCTTTCACTCAATGAGCGCTGATCAAAGCCATTCATAAACCACAGCAACTTCATGCATCTTTCACACTCTCAAACTCACACCTGATTTTCCTCCCCGGGGGAGTTCAAACTTAATTTATAGTATTGTTGATGTCCCAATTAATCAATTATCTTACTTTGTGTAAGTCCACGAGTTAATTGTTTGCTTAACTCACTTTGGTCTTTTTAAGAAGGCCAAATTACTACTCCTGCAGAACACCGATCACCAATGCTCACCAACAGAGATCGCAAATGGAAAAAATAGAAAACACTGCAGCCATATCAACATTGTAACCTCCAAATGGTATACATGTAAAAATTCAACAGCTGTGAACTTTTCCAGCGCCTTTTGACCTCCAGGCATCACAACGAGGCACACTCTCACCTCAACTTAAATCCACGGGCTACTACTCAAGGTTACTACGTACCTTTTCTAACAGTTTTTTTATTTATCAAAATAGCTATTTCTCTACAAGGTGGCTTAATTCTTGGAGAGAAATCAGTATCAAAACAAAGCACTCTTTTATTTAGGACTATTCCTGTCTTGGAACCACGATAAACGCCGGGGTATGCACAATACTCTTTTAAGACTGTCAGATAGCCAACTCCAACTTTGTATTTTTTGGCAGTCTTCCTGCATGCAGGAAACCGTGGAGACCGTGAGGAGAAGAGAGAAAAAGAGAGAGACCAAAGTCTCTATCTACACCCCTCCAGTCAAGGGTCCAGGTAGCTGATATTCTTTCAACAAGAAAAGAGACAAGAACTCACCTCCTCTTGTTGCGGGCCCAAACCACTGCCGCCCAGGCTCCGCTCTCCGGAGGGGGGGGACCGCAAGCATCTCCCTGTAGATTGAATCTTCCCCGTACGGGCCACCAATTTGTGGAAGAGTGCTGCCTTGCTAATGAGCTTAAAGCAATTAACACAAAACTCAGCGTCTTCTCTCTTCCCAGCCTTCACAGGGGGAACTTTTATTTCTTACAAAGCACAAAACATGTTCATCAAAAATTTCAGAAGTTCCCTACTTTCAGTTCTTAAAGGGCATTTTTTTTATACAGATACAAAGCATTGGTGTGTATGGGGTCCTCTTGACCAATTGAAATCATCATACTAATTTTACGTAAAACTTCTGGCATCCACAGCATTGATTCTCAATCACAGTTCCAGGAACACAACACCAGCAAAACATCTGCAGGAAATCAGACTGGTCTACGTGACAGTTACACCATAAAAATATCATCATTCCAGTCAACTCCTCATTCCTGAGTAAACTGGGCTGCTGAACTAATGTCAAAGTGACCTGGCAGGATTCAGGATACCATAAGTCTTTCCAGCTGAACTATTCCATCCAGCATCCAAGTTCACTTCTACAATAACAAGCCCATCAGTCATTCCTCATGCCAAGAACTCTCCCTTAAGTAATTTATTCCCAGATAGGCCAAGCATGATGCCCAGAGTGCCCTTTCCCTTATGCCTAGAACAATCTTTACATAATTCATCTTTACATATGGTAAAAACAATAATAACAATTTTAATCTACCAAACAAAGCTTTAAGCTTCCACAATGTATGCAAGAAGATGCTCTTCTCAGACAGGCTAAAATGGAACTTTTTGGCCATGAAGGAAAATTCCATGTTTGGCGCAAACCCAACACATCCCACCATCTCATCACCTTAAGAAGACATCTTCTTGCTGTGGGGAAGCTCTTCAGCAGCAATTCGAAAGAAAGATGGATGGTGTTAAATACAGGATACTCTTGAGCAACACCTGTCAATTTGCCTGTGATTGGAGACTAGAATGGAGGTTCACCTTCCAGCAATGACCTGGAGCATACTGCTAAAGCAACACTTGAGTGGTTTAAAGGGAAACATTTTAATGCGCTGGAATGGCCTTGTCAAAGTCCAGACTGTGTTATTTTGGCAACCATCAGCTGTTGTGGACATTGTATGTGACGTCATCAGCTCAGTTGTTGCTACGCTACAGACACAACACTCCAATGCGTTGGTGGCATTATTCGTTTTTTCTTTTTTCTTTTTACAAGTATATCTTTTTCAACAGCATATTGTACACATATCAAAATAGTACATAATTATGAGCTGTGCATACGTAATAAACCAAACATTAACACAAAAACATACATAAAAAAAAAGAAATTATAACCGACAATAAAAACCTGCCAAGCCTTACAAAATAGCAGTTAAACCTGTTAGTGTACATCTCATCTTTTCCAAATGAAAAAAAACCACAAAGGCTCTACAATCCACTGTTCATGTGCAGCAGTGGCAATGTTGCAAATGCTATTGAGTTTGAATAATGTTGAAAAGAATATCTGGAGGTATCACTCCAAAAACATCGGTTAAAGCAGGAGGGACAAGCTTAATATTATATACATTTCTGAAAGTGAACTGAATATAGATGTCCAATAGTTATTGAGTTTGAGTGACCCAGAACGTATGAATAAGCGAATCCATGTCTGCTCTGCAACGGTTACACAGGGGGTCAACTGCAGGATAATATTTAGCCAGCTTTTCCATGGAACTGTGCAACTGGTGAAAGACCTTGAACTGAAGAAGTGGCAAAGGAGTGCCACGGTGGAGAGGAAAGTAACAGTAAATAACAGTAAGTAACAGTAAATATGAGTTTGTTCGAACGCGTGCCATAGGTAAAAAATAAAGTAATTTAACCTAAGATATAAAACCAAATTTATAAAACAGATAGTCCCACTCAACCCAGTCGAAAGCCTTTTCAGCATCAAGCCACAGGGCAATTTCAGGAGCTGCAGTTGACTTAGTAATGTATGTTTAGAAATCTACGTGTATTGAAAAAAAACATGTCTTTCATAAATCCTGTTTGATCGGAAGAGACAATAGAGGGTAGATAACTGTGACTGCTACAGTGGCTGACTTTGATTGGCTGGAGCTCTGGGTAACATCACTTCCTGTTTTCGCTGTTGCACTTGGTGAATTGTTTGGTGTGTGAAGGCTCTCGTTTGATGTGGTTTCTCTCTACTGTGATATCTCTTACTTGTTCTAATACATAAGCACGTTAAAACACATACTTTCTGTTGCTGCATTTAACGTTTGAAGACTCTCCGTGTTTTACACGGTTTTTCTAGTAGTGGTAAGGGGTCGCTAGCTTAGCGTTAGCTTTAGCTCCACGATGGCTACCCGTTCTGCGGTTTCTCTCTCCGACTCTCTCCTGCTCTCTGTGTCAGATGTTCAGTGACTCCTCTGCCTCCTTTAGTGATAATGGTACTTGTAATAAATGTAGCATGCCCTATGTACGCTGCCCAGCGTAGCTTTGGAGGCGAGGGTGTCGGAATTGGAGGCTGGTCTCTGCGCTGTTTAAAACACCAGCAGATAGCCGAGGCTGCTTAGCCAGCGTGGAGCCACCGAGGGTAGCTCCCTGTAGCAGTCCTCCAGCAGAGCCCGCGCAGCTGGGGCCTCAGGCCAGCTGGGTGACGGTACGTAGAAAGCATAGTCCTAGATCCCAGCCCACAGGTCACCACCAACCCGTCTGCGTTTCTAACAGATCTTCCCCACTCAGCGATACACCCGCTGAGAAGCCAACTCTTGTAATTGGCAGCTCCATAGTCAGAAATGTGGCATAGAGACACCAGCGACCATAGTCAAATGTCTGCCAGGGGCCTGAACCGACATCAAATCATACCTGAAACTGCTGGCTAAGGATAAGCGTAAATACAGTAAGATTGTTATTCACGCTGGCGGTAATGACACCCGGTTACGTCAATCGGAGGTCACCAAAGTTAGTGTTGCTTCG
>JAHUTJ010067056.1:0-18797 GCA_036250325.1 Characodon lateralis
AAAGACCTGAAATATTTCAGTTAGTGTGCAATGAATCTAAAATATATGAATGTTAAATTTTCATCATGACATTATGGAAAATAATGAACTTTATCACAATATGCTAATATTTTGAGAAGAACCTGTAGTTTTGTGGGTGTGGAAAATAATGTATCTGCCCCCGAACCTCCGCTCAACATATTTTACTGATGGATTTCCCTCCTTTTTTTGTTTTCTAAATGTGGCTGAAAATCTTTTTCAAAGCTTGAAAATAGCACCAACTATAGGCAAACGAGAATATGCATTAAGATGGCCATTGATCACTTCCAGCTTAAATTTCTTTTGCCCTTACATTTATATTATATACATCCATTATCAGTCATTTAGAATACTGTTGCAAAGTTAATGTATTCAGTAACTCACTAAAACAGTGCCTTGCAATGGTATTCAACCCCCTTAGCTTTTTACCTATTTTGTTACCATCCAACCTGTAATTTAAATGTTTTTAATCTTATTGTATGTGATGGATCTGTACAAAATAGTCTAAGTTGGTGAAGTGAAACAAGAAAAATATATCTAAAATAAAATCATTGGTATGTGCATAGGTATCCACCCCCTTTGCTATTAGACCACTCCAAAGTTCTGGTTCAACCAATTATCTTCAAAAGTCACACAATTAGTGAAATGAAGTCCATCTGTGTGCAATCTAATTTTAACATGATGTGTCTGTATAAACACACATTTTTTGAAATTCCCCAGAGGCTGCAACACCACTAAGCAAGATTCATTACACAATGAAGACCAATTACCTCTCTAAACAAGTCAGGGACAAAGTTGTTGAAGTACAAGTCAGGGTGGTGATATAGAAAATATCCAAATCTTTGATGGTCCCAAAGTTGTTGAGACGTACAAGTCAGGGTGGGGTTATAAAAAATATCCAAATCTTTGATGGTCCTGTGAAGCACCATAAAATCTATGATCTTCAACCAAAAAAACACATGGTACCACAACAAAGCTCCTGAGGGCTGCCCACCAAAACTCACAGAGCGGGAAAGGAGGACGTTAATCAGAGGCAGCACAGAGACCAAAGGTAACCTTGAAGAGTTGCAGGATTCCACAGCTAAGACTAGAGTATCTGTCCACAGGACCACAATAAGCTGTATACTCCATAGAGCTGGCTTTTTGTAAGAATGGCCAGAAAAAAATATAAGAATAAAAAATAAGAATGTATGTTTTTAGTTTGCTGAAAGGCCTGCGGATGACTCCCTAACTGTGTGGAAGAAGGCGCTTTTGTCAAATGAGATAAAAATTGAACTTTTCGGCCACCAAGGAAAATGCTATATCTGATGCAAACCCTACACATCCCATCACCGCGAGAACACCATCCCCATAATGAAACATGGTGGTAGCAGCATCATGTTGTGAGGACGTTTTTCAGCAGCAGGGACCATAAACTGGTCTGAGTTGACAGAAAGATGGATGGTGCTAACTACAGGGATATCCTAGCATTCATTGTTTTCTATTAACCTTAGCAAGACCTGTTGCACATGTTTATTTCTGTAATGCTTACTTGTTACAATTATGTGACTTTCAAACATTGCCTGGTGTTAATTCTTAATCTAGTTACACTTTATATTGGGGTTCAAAACTGTTTGCTTTAAGCTCTAAAAAGTTTCTCAAGCATAGTAGAAATGTTACCGTTTTGCCAGTTGTTTAGCCTCGCCATCTGCTTTTAGGATTTCATGACTATAATGTTCCATTATTCAAGATTCAAGTCAGGACTCTGTCTGGGCTACTCCAAAACACTGTAATGTTAATTTCAGTGAGAAAGAACATGTTGGATAAAATTAAAAGATTACTTTTTACCTAAATTCATTTATGGTTAAACTGTATGTCACTAAAGATTCAAGTTGTCCTTCAAGTTACCTCGGAAGTCAGCAACAGCATCACATGGTCCTGTTATGTTTACATGCAAAGAATCAAATTGCTGCACTTCTCAGCATGTCATCGAGCTCACAGAGGCCTGATATGACCTATTTATTTGATTCAGATTTTAACTATAGACACTAGCACACCTTGATGGATATTCAGTATATCACTGTTGATATATCTATCATGGGCTTTGGGCAACGTTCTACTGAACTGCAGATGCAGAGCCCCAGACACTGAATCTGCAAACTGTTAGGCCTGATAGTTTGAAATGAGGCTTCTATAAGGAATAAATGCAGAAGAAAAGGTAAACATTTTCATACCTTTCATCACTAATTAAAGCATCAAACAAATCATGTACCCTTCTGTCTTTAATTTTAGTTTTCAAATTTTGTCATTACTTGTCATAGGTCTTCGGTTTTAGATCTGTATTTTGCTTTATGCCTGCCTATAAGTTTATACCACTGCAGATTATCTGAATTCAAAGATTCTTTCTGCAGAATATTCACAGGTTCTCATGAGACAGACCTTTGTGCCATGCAGATGGAGAAATTACAGGGCTTATTTCCGTTTTTCTTCATGCCACTCCCACTCTCACCACTAGCTTCTTCAATATGCACAGCTGACTGCACAATGAACTCCAGGTTCCTCTTGGGACTTGAGTCCACCAATGCAGTATGCCCCCTCTACACCTGGCTGCATTGAACACTAGCTGGTTGCAGCTATGACAATAGTGACAGTGAATTCAGAGTAAAATACACAAAAATACTAAATATGTGAAGCAGCAGAATTCAAATTATGCAATTTTTTGTTTGTGTTACATGTAGAGGTGAAGTTTGGAAAATACGAGACGTCACTATGGCTTGACTAAGCAGTAAAAAAGAAGTTTATTTTCTTTAAGTCATTACACAAAGCAGCAGCTTCCAAAATGGCAACCCGTCCATCTTTCCCTCCCACATCTAGTCTACCTATACTGTATATACTGAGCCCACCATCTCCATTCAAACTGGCCTATCACATTATCTTTCCAGAGAGGGAAAAGAAAAACAAGTTAACTTTCTCATAAAAAAATCACAACTTTATCAATTATTTAACAGGTATGAAATATAGAGCACATGTAATGCAAACACATACACAATTTATATAATTTCACACTTCTAATTATTTTGAATTTTGGTCAACCAATGAAACTCCCACTCACCTCCAATTACCTGTAATACAAAATGGCTACCACAGAGGGCACACATTTTTCTATTACACTGATTCAAAATGGAGTGTTTAGAACTTAGTTTACAACATTCAAACAAAGTAGTTAAGGAACAACTTAGCGCTTCCTAACAGAGGGTCATCAGTCTACTGAAACCATCTTGTTCCACCTGGTCTATTATTCAAACACAAGCTGAATCAAACTTCTCTAAAAGGACTCTTACCAGGGCCTTGCTAAAGTATTCATAGCCCTTGAAAGTGTTGAAGGCTTCTCATGTTCCAACTGCAAACCTCAGTAGATTTTGTTGGGATTTTATGTGATAAACACAAGGTATTGTACCATTGTAAAGTGGAAGAAAAGAAGAATATATAAATCCTTTCAAAATTATTTACAAAATAAAATTTTTAAGCATGGCATGCATTTATATTCAGCCACATACACTCTGATACTAATTGAAATGCATGGCACATTACTTCCATTTTGTTTGTTTTACACAAACAAAATGGTGTAAAAAAAATAAATAAATACATGTATTGTTGGTCTGTCGTATAAAATACATTTACAATAATTTTTTTGGTGTTAATGTGACAAAAAGTGGAAAGTGCAATGGATATGAATATGTTCACAAAGCATTGTATGTACAGTATAAAACATAACATCAAAACTGACTTTAAGAACATAAACTATTGTATTTACTCTTTCCTTAACCTCTATTAAAACATGTAAGGATCTCCTTGGACCACTGCTATCAATGTTCCTGAAAAAACTGAAAATTCACATGCTCTAAATTACTAATTATATGATCTAGATTTAAGGAAGGGAGAAAAAGGCTGACTATCTTCACAAAAAGACTTACTGAAGCAAACAATGGCCTCATAGATCTTCTTTGCTTTTCTTACAGCTCTGATTAAATGAGTGTGATGGATCTCATGATCATTAAGAAGACTGAGGGCTGGCGGACTGAAGCTATCACAAATCAGTTTTATGTCGGATGAGGATAGAGTGGCAGTGGCAGCTTTACAGCTATTGTGATATTAATGAAGTGGACCATTTTATTCTGAATGGCCTGTAGCATTTTTTACATTGGATGTATGGCAACTAGTGGTAATTGCACATCTTCAGGCAGCAGGTTTTGCCAATTTTCATTGCTTTATGTTACCTTAGGCACCACATTAGTTAGGGTCAGAAAGGTCCAGAAGTTGCTCTTCAGAAATTCTGCTCTAAACTCGGTAAAATAAAGCTGACACCCAACGTTATTCATATCACTGGTAGATTCTTGCTTAGATTAATGTTTTAATTTTACCAACATGTTATGTCTGACTGGAAAAAAACAAAAAACATTTCAGAGTGGCCTGACCAGAGTCCAAACTTGAATGTGTGAGCTAAAGGACAGGGTAATGACAAGGATGCTTTCCTTGTCATTATGCTTTCCAAACTTGGAGATTTGGAGTGCCTCGCCAAATATACATAATCAAAATAACATCAGAAACAAGCAAAAGTCTGATCAGCAGTTATAAGAAGGGTTTGTTTGCTTGATTGATTGTTGTAATGCTAAAAAGGATTTTTACAATAATTATTGAAAAAGGAGAAAATAATTGTCAGAATTTTTTTTTTTCAAAATTGAATGTCCTTTTGCAGAGTTTCATAATCTTTTGCTTGTCTCATTTTAGATCAGAGAAACTTCTTGGTTGTATAAAAATTATTTTATTTTATATAATAAGACTGATTGATGTTAGAGACCTTGCATACCTCCACCTTCCGTTTTAGGATACCCCACAGATGCTCAATAGAGTTTAGGTCTAGAGACATGCTTTGCCAGTCCAGCATCTTTACCTTCAGTTTCTTTACCAAGGCACCTTGGAGGTGTGTTTGGGGTCGTTATCATGTTGGAGTACTGCCCATACGGCCCAGTTTCCAAAGGTTCAAGACCATGTTCTGCTTTAGCATGTCACAGTACATGCTGGCATTTATGGTTCCTTTAATGATCTGTAGATCCCCACAGCCAGCAGTATTTATGCAGCTCCAATCCATGACACTCATACCGCTATGATTGATTGTAGGCAAGACACACTTTTCTTTCTATTCCTCAGCTTGTTGCTGCCACACATGCTTGACACCATCTGAACCAAATAAGTTTATTTTGGTCTCATCAGACCGCAGGACATGGTCCCAGTAACCCATTCAACCTCTGCAGCACTGCTGGCAGTACTCATGCATCTATTTTCAAAAGACAACCTCTGGATATGTCGCACATGTGCTTAAATTCTTTGGTATTCCATGGTGAGGCCTGTTCTCAGTGGAACCTGCCCTTTTGTATGGTCTTGGCCACCGTGCTGCAGCTTAGTTTCAGGGTGTTGGCAGTCATCTTATAGCCTCTGCCATCTCTATGAAGAGCAACAGGTTTTACAGATCCTCACAGAGTTCTTGCTATAAAGTGCCACATTGAACTTCCAGTGATCAGTATGAGAGAATGTGTGAGAGTGATAACATCTGTTTCCCATTCACACCTGAGACATGTAACTCTGATGTGTCACATGACACCGGGGAGGGAAAATGACAACGGCACAATCAGTACATTTTCACTTAGGGGTGCACTCACTTTTGTTGCCTGCAGTTTAGACATTAATGGCTGTGTGTTGAGTTCTTTTTAAGGGACAGCAAATTTACACCATTAAAAATGCTGTACACCAACTACTTTACATTGTATCAAAGTGTCATATCTTCTCTAATGTTGTCCCATGATAATGTATAGTAAAACATTTCATAAAATATGCGGGATGTACTCACTTTTGTGAGATAATGTGGCTGCGATATTTTAGCTTCTACAGCTTATTAATTTGCTTTTTAATAGTCAGTTCTTTTTGACAAACTTTCATTGTAAATTTAACATTTTAGATCGTCCTTTTGGTCTTGAAATAGATTTTACTCTTATTGATATTCATGCTCTTTTGAGCGACGTTTTCTTTGTTTAGGTTGCATTTTGTGAATCTGGAGAAGCTGTTTGTTGGGGTAGCTTGTGGGGGTTGGTACAGGTGTATGGGGTACCTGGGCTGTTGCTAATGGTTATCCAGTCCTTGAATACCCAAAGCAAGAGCAAGAACAAAAAGTCAAGCTTGCTCCTAGTGCAAGTTTGATTCTGCCATGATTGCTTATTGTAACGTAGAGAGAAAAACATGGAGAGGAGGATATCAAGGTCTCATTTTATTTATGTAAATGATACTGTTGGTGTCATGGGCTGGAGGGGTTTGCAGAAGATTGTGAAGCCTCCAAGACAGTCAGCTCCTCCAAGTCTGAGGCTATGCTTCTTAAATTGAAAAAGGTGGATTCCTCCCCCTGGGTCACAAATCAGACTCTGCTTCAAGCAGAGAAAAATATATAGACAGATTGGGGCCTCTGCTTTGTTGTAGTGCAAAAAGAACTGAGCATAAAATGGGAACTCTCAATGTAAGCTACAATTCTCAACTGTGATCATGAGATATGGGTCAAGATCGGAAAAAAACAAGGTACCAAATATAAGTGGCTGATATAACATTTTTCCGTAGAAAGGCTGGCCCTTGGCAGAGCTAGGATCAAGAGCTTTGTCGTGGAAGGGGAGCCTGAAGTAGATACACAGCAAGTCCTTAGGAGTCAATTGGGATGGTTTGGAGCTCTGATCAGAATGTTTCCTGGTTGTTTTTTTTTGTTTTTGTTTTTGTGTATATATTACTAACATGTATCATTGTGACATTTTAAACATACTCTAATCCACCCAGTTAGATGTGCCAGACTTTAAGATTCTTTTCACCAGACAAAGCCATCAGCAAGCATGACCATACATTGCAATGGAATGTTGTCATTATCAGCAGAAATGGAGGTGACAGAGAATCTATGATGGATTCACCACACCTGGAGTGGAGGTCACCTTTCTGAGGAAAATGGCATTACAGCTGCAGTAAATTCAGGCAGATTACTCCCAAGTGTGCAAGCCAGGGAATTCAATTTTATAGTAGAAGAAAAACAAACACAAAAGTAAACCAATAGGAGACACAGTGGGTGTCAAGCTTTTTCTTCAGAAATGAGTTATATCCTAACTATGGGCAGTCACTGAATACAGAGCAGCAGGCCCATCCCTTCAAGTATGCAACTTCCAGAAGACAAGTGTTTGCTAAATCTGTTATTTCTGTGTGTATGTGTGTTTCTCTGACATGTGTGAAACCTAGTTAGCGGAGTATTCCTACTGTGTAAATCCAGCCAGCCAACATAAGTTAACATTTTACTCATTAAAGAGTTGAGAGGTTTGTCCCAGAAATATTGAGCAGTCTGTGAAATCTGTTGCTGTATCAGATGAAAGCATCTGTGTTATTTGTGTCTTTATCTGTGCATATGGTTTTGTCATGCAATTATTTTTTTATGCTTTTGTGTGTTTTCACATCCAGATTGCACACATTCAGATAAGAGAATGACTGCATTCCTCAGTCTATCACAACTGAGTCATTCTGTTCCATGCAGCTTTTCATACATTTTCATATTTGTCAATGGTGAAACCGAAATGAAAAGGAAAAATCCATCAAAAGTTTGAAGGTCACATCCCTCACAAAAACTGAGTTACAAAAACCAAACCTTTACAGCCGAGTCTGGAAACCAAATGGAAAGAATCAAAGTAAGAGTTAGATCAGGTTTGTGGGCTGGAAAATATATGTTTTTAATTATAATGTGCTATTTTTCTGTCAAAAATCAAATATTAATTTCTTGAATTGTTCAACTGACACATTACATCCTGCGATGTACTGGCGACCTGTCCAGGGTGTACCCTCCGGTCCATACACTCGACCTCGAGATAGGCACCAGCTTCCCCGTGACCCACTATGGAAGAAGCAGTAGAAAATGACTGACACATTACATTACTTTAACAAAGCAAAAATAATTCAATAAAGTATGATGCTCATTGAAATAATATATAACGATATATTATCAAAGGCTTTCACTCTTCTGCCTTAACACATAAACCTGAGTGTCATTGCATGCTTTATCAAACGGGTTTCATATGATGTAATAATGTAATGAAAAGGCTTTCAGTAAAGGGTAGGAGTGTGTTTATGGGAAGTTCGGACCATTCTTCTAAAGCGCATTTGTGATGTCAGACACTGATATTGGACAAAAAGTCCTGGGTCGCAGGCTCCACTCTAATTTTCCCAAAAGTGTTCTTGTAGATTCAGGTCATGACTATGTACAAGCTAGTCAATCTTGTTTATCCACAAGGTTGGAAGCACAAAATTGCCCAAAATGTCTTAGTATTTTGAAACATAAAAGCTTTCTTTTACTGGAACAAAGAGGGGAAGCCTCACTCCTGAAAAACAGCCCTATGCTGTAATCCCCTCACCACCAAACGGTACGCTTGTCACATTGCAGTCAGCAAAGTTCTATTCTCCTGGTAGCTGCCAAATCTAGACTTGTCCATTGGATTGTCACAGAGAGGTTTGATTCATCACTGCAGAGAGCACATATCCAGTGCTCTATAGTCGAGCAGCAGCTTGCTTTACACCGCCGCTTTGATTTTTACATGGTGATGTGATGATTAGATGCCGCTGGTTTTGAGGTAATCTGAAGGCCACATCATGTTTGGACATCTACCTATTGACCCTGCACAAAGTTGGCAACCTCTGTAGACCATGTGCCTCAGCATCTGCAAACCCCGCTCTGTGATTATATGTGGCCTACCACACTTGTGATTGAATTGCGGTCATTTGCAATCGCCTAACAGTTGATTGTGAAATATGTAGCAATTCAATTATTTGGGGGGCTGAGTGAATGCTTTTCACAAAATGGTGTAGTTTGGATGACTGGATGTATACATTCTAGTGCTTTCTAGTACATTCTGCTTTATAGACATTAGCCCTCTTCATGCGACAAAGCTCTCCCAGCTACATCACCTAGGGCCCACTTGTTGAAATGAAAAGATATTATTTCATTGTGAGTTTTTGTCTTGACATTCGGTTTCTGGATTCCCTCTTTTCTGATTGTGTATGCTTTTTAAGAAAATCAAGTTGAAATTGAGTGAGTGTTTAGCCAATTTGGGCTAGACACTCATTCAGTTTCAACCTTAGTGTTATATTAAGGTTTACAAAGCTTCAATGCTTAACTTTATTTCGTAGAAACAGCACAACTTTTCAAAATTTTACTTGGACTGAATATGGTACAAAAATATTCTTAAGGCGTTTTAACCTTAAGTGTGAGCTCATCACTGTGTTTATATTGCTGACATTTTACACTACAGACCATGAGTTTAGAACCAGTAGAAATATGTCATGTTTAAATATTCAAAAAACTACTGAGGTAGTTCTTTATCGCAAATGCTTCATTTATACTTTTGGTAGAGGAGTTTGGTAGTTTTGATCAACATTCGGTCAAAAAGTGTGATTGAGTCTGTTGGGTTAGAAGATGGATAAAAATTGTTCATTGTTCTTCTAATGATGCCATTTCGAACTTAATACCGACCTGATCAGCTTTCACTAAGCCTTTTCCACAGGATAAAGTAAAAAATGGTAAAATCATAAAGTGAAGTTTTTAATAGCGTTAATATTATTGGGATGTGTTGGTTACTGTCTTTCATGCTGTGAAAGAGTATGCATGAGTTTTTAATTTCATTTTAGCCTTTTGCGAACTGAGTAGTTGGCACAAGACAGCACTAGCTATGTTCTACATACTGTGGTATATATTATGAGTTTTGCTCTTTGTATTCAATTGCCATCATGAAGTTATCTGCATTTTTAGTATATTTTTTACAGAACTAAACTAAAGATAAATATCATTATTTTAAACTCAAACATAACTTGTTTAGTAATCCAGGTTATGAGTTATCCTTTGTAAAGCACTCCATGGTCATCCTAACGTTTAAGGTAAGTTACTTTGAGCCATTTCCTGAGATGAAACCCAATTATTTTACCATTTTCTTTGTTCAAATGTTATTTCATTCAATCTGGATTGAAATCAGCTAATGACTGCCACATGCCTGTGAGTGTAAGGAATATAAGGTGGATACTTTTTTTTTTGCTGATGCAGCAATGTGTAGGCAGTGTTCTCCAGCACAAAGGAGAGATAGCAGAGTTTGAAATGTTGCATTTGCAAACTGTATCCCACCCTTATCTTTTCAGTCATTTATTTTGCATAACCTCTTTGTTGTTTTCAGGGCTTTACCAGATGAGAAGTGGGGCCAACACAGAAACATATACAGCTACAGTAATTTAAAAAAAATCACTATTTACCCAGAGATGGTTTGTAATATTTGGAGGATGCTAGCGTACCCAAAAAAGGTCAGTTTGGGTGCAGGGAGAACATGTTATTTTCCAAACACAGAACTGGCATGTATAGGCAAATGTATAACAAAAGGGGTAACAACTAAAATTTTAGCTTGGCTGTCAAATTGAGTGACGGAAATGTTCAAACACGGAGAAGAGTCCAAAATTCTTTTGAAGGTATAAGGTGTCTCAATTAGTCAGATGCATGGATATAATCAGGATTATTCAATCATTCATTGACCTTGTAGCAACCAAGGCTAACATGCAGTTTCAGCGGTCTCTGTAGCTAATGGTTGAATAGTGAAAGCATTCTTCCAACCATAAATCCATATTTACTGCAAGTATATAAAGCCAGTAGTGAATATAAAGACCAACAATTAATTTGCCAAAGTGAAAGCAAGTGAATTTTCCATTGAGATCTATAAACGCATTGCTTTCTACTTATCCAACAATTTACGTTATGTGAAGGAGCAGCTAATGCTGTTACATTTATTTTGGGCATTGCACAAGATACCATTAGGGTAAAATAGAGTGATGCCCATCCAACCCACTTTCTAACGTTAAGAAAGAGACATCAAAGAAAACACATGCCATGCCCTGTGGTCTTATAAGTGCTTTAAAGCATGAATCTGAATGGAGACCTGGACACAACATAAGTCAGTCAGGAATACATGTTCCTCTAGCCACCTCTGCTACCTAAAGAGCAGAAATTGGAGGCACAATAAAACAACAGAAGGTGCAGTTGATTCTGCACATATGCTCTGACCAATGTTCCACTGGTCATACTTGTTGATGCCAACAGGAAGAGGCCATGGCTTCCAAAACATTGACATGTGATTACAAAGGCAGTGGGAACACTTATTTGAAAAAAAGCAATTTAACTGTTGTTTGAAAACGTTTATGATGAAAAGGAAAGCAAATGGCAATAACCAGTGGTGTTAAGTAAAGATGTTTTTGCATACATCGTACACACAATAGCGGTCAAGTTGTCTTTGAGGGTTAAAAGCTGGCCAGGACACTCTGTAGTATGTAGTGGTGGTGCTGATGCAACTTCTATGATGGCAGAGCTCAAGGTGATGGCACCCCGTTTACATCCTTTCATTTTAGCAAGCCACATGAAATTGATGGTAATCTTCTCATAGTTTTGGCACCTCATCACCCAAAAGATATCTTAAACAATGTGAAACAATAGAAACATAGGTGGACTTTTATGAATATCCATGATAATGAAAAGTGCAAGAATATCAGCATGATTTAATGTGTAGATTAAGACAAAATTATTATGAACTAAACTAGTAATTCCCCTATAAGGATTTAGGAGGAGGTTTTCATGCTTGTTTCAACTATAGGTAGTCCAGATGCTGAAATTCCACCAAAAATGCAAATAGAATAATGGTTTCATAAACCTCAAAGAGTGTATCTCTGTTTGGTATAAAGCCAGTTAAGGTTTGACTGATGTTTTATATTTCAAAATGAAGCTGATCAAGTACGATCCATATCCCTTCACACCAGTGAAAAGCCCTCTAATTTAGTATCAAATAGAAATCTGCAAATTACTTACTATATACAATGTGATCATTAAGTGCTTAAACTGTGTCAAAACCCACTCCTTTCAGCAACCACCTTCAGGCAGCTGATCATATGAAACCCCTTTTACAATGTTTTGAAGCTGCTAATAGTCTTCATGTGGCACATATATTTGTACTTGGGTATTCATTTGAAGTCCTAATGTGATGCCAGATTCACAGTAAAAACTCTTTTCAAACAAAATGTAGCTGCAATTTGCTTAGACTCAAACAAACACTTCTTTAGGTGGTAAAAAAAAATAAAAACATTCTGCTCCAGACTATAAACTTTTACACCACCTTTTCAATTACATGTATGCATTCTTTGGCACATTCTTTATCTGCTTAATGCTAACCAACTTGCAGCATAAGAGCACAAGCACAGCTCTTGGTAATTCTGCTGGATCAAAGTTCAAGCGAACTAAGATGGAGACGCTGTCACTGGAGGTTGTGTTAGCTGAATTTGAGTTGATATTTTCTGCTTTATGGGCCCCTTGCTTTGTTATCTGGAGGCAGAACAGAGGACCCTGAGCTGTCATTTTGCGTGGTATCAGCAGAAACGGTGAGCAGATAGTGTCAGGGTTGGAGGATTACAGCTAGAACGGGTCTTTTCCTTTGGGGTGGAAGCAGGTAATAAGACAGTGTTAGAGAGGCAGGGAGATACTGGCATAGTAGAACGTATCTTTGCTGTCAGTAGCTCCCATAAAAGAGGGATGTTTTATATCAAAAGTACATTTCTATTGCCAGTTATAAGTAGCAAAAATAAAAAAAAAAACTAACCTACTTATCCACCCTGTCATTTTACATAACTGGTACTCATAACCCATTGTTCTTATACTGTCAAAAAGTTTCCTGTGAGCATGGATCTTCTGCCACCATTACAACATATTTAAAAAGTATGAATGCCATTACTGCGCACACAAAGAAAGGAAAACGGAAAAGCAGAAAAGTTGAACATACAAGATCAGATGGAGAAGGAGTGCGTGAAATAAATAATTGGCACTGTATTTAGGCAATCTTGATGTATTTCAGAATCTGTTAATCAACTACGATTTTCTTGCGTAACCATCTCCCTGCAGTTGTGTAGACGTAAATGTATTGTTTATGTCAGAGGCCAACATACTGGTTTGAGATGATAAACAACAATAACATAGTTCAAATAAAAACAGTTTCAGTAGTAAAATTGTTAATTTCCAGTTATTGGCCTTCAAGCAGTGTTATTCTAATCTAATGGTAACTCTCAGTCTGAAATAAAGTGTGAACATTCCAGATCTCCCAACACCCAAGCAGCATCGGAATGTGCTTAAAAAATTGGGGACTGCTCAGTCAGCAATGTCTGTTCAGTAGCTCATTTTCAGCTGGTTGGGCGGGCTCAGCTGTGCGCTGCTCCACTTGCCGTCACGTCTGGAGTAGGGTGGTGTCAGTGTGGCCGGTTGGGGGGTGCCGTGGAGGACCTGGAGCATGTGTGGTGGGGGGGTTGCATCCCATTACTGATCTGGGGTCACCAGCAGTTGTATTGGCCGGCTGGTGATGATGGAGCTGAGCCGTCTGCCGGGGACTGCTTGGCGGTTGAGTTGATCCCGTGTGGGTGGGGGGGACGCAGTGTGGGTATGAGGCTTGGTGGTGTCTGCACTATAGCACAGAAAAAAAAAAAAATCCATTTGTGTTTATTCAACATTTATTTATTCAATATTGATGCACACAGCATCACATGAAGCACATGATTTATATACATTATTAACACAAAATTAACTATAAATTGGGGGTTGGGACTGGGTTGTCCTTGGGCAGCTCTGGTTGGCTGGCTCATTTGGACAGGGTAGACCCGTCCTTTATTCATGCAGAGCATTATAGCAAAAGCCGTAATGCTCCACTTGTAAGCAAAGTTATGAATGCTGCTCTCCCGGACAGGACACTTAAAAAAAAATGTATTTAGCTACCTCAGTAACTAACCTCTAGATTGACCAATAGATTGTCTGTCCTTGCTGTTCATTATGGCTTCATACTTTAACCCCAATAGTCAGTAAAAAAATCAGGATATGAATTTCCCAGCAGAACCATAACTCTTTGATCTTAACATAAGGATGTTAGCCGCCAGAGCTGCTCGAGTTTCCCACTAGATCCAGAGACGCTCCTATTAAGGACAGTCAAAAAAGCAAAACTATCCCAGCAGTCTCTAAGTTATCTAAGGCCAAACATTAGCAAAAATCAAAATTGTAGTTGTTTTCTGCACGTCAACTCCAAGCCCTCCTTGGCTAATGGCTCTGCTACCCAGCCTCTATTTGCAAGCACGCCACATCCCGTGCATCATTATTCAGTTAGCTCACCGCTATTTGTAAGGTGTGCTACTCGCAATGGAAAAAAAAGACCTATATCATACCATTCAAAGCCATGTGAGTGCCTTATTAACAATGAAAATGACCATGCTGAAAAAACTATATTTTGTCTTGTCTTTGAAGCAATCCAAATAACTGAGCTTTGTTGAAGTGAACTCTAATGAACACAGAAAAAGATTCCATTTATGTTTATTCAATATCCATTCATTCAGTATTCATGCACATTGCATCCGATGAAGCCCATGAATATTATATATCATTAACACTGTAAAATGCCATGCACAATTATTTTAAATGGCCCTACTTACGATGAAAGACCGAAAGAAAACAGTTAAGTCATACCATTCATTGTCATGTAAAATCACTATTAGCAATGGTATAGAAGTCACTTGAGTTTTCTTTGTTTGCAGTGTAGGTGAAACCAATTTGTCTGACTTCACTGAACCATGATGTTTGCAAAGCAGAATATTGGAACTCATTTCCTTAAATAAATAAATTTAACTCAGGATGTTTGTTCAGAGAATCTTTTTCATTCTAACCCAGTGCCAGTTTGAGACGGTTATTAACATCATATTGAGGATTAGCCAGTTATTTAGACATGTTGTAAAGTTTTACAGGAAATAAAAGGAAATTTAAATGTACACCAAACAAACAGCAATTCTTGTAACAACACCAGTGTTGTCCACTGCTGATCTAAACCATATTCAACTGCATTTAAGTCATGGTCATTAGACATTAAATCACTTTGAAATTGCTCCTTCATTGTTTAAATGCAGTTAAACCATGTTTTCAACCATTAATTAATATTATATTTCCCTGTGATTTTTACTAAATGTTATAGCTCTTTAAACAGGTAAAAAGATATTTTAATTTTAACAACCTCCTTACTTACTTTTGTTGAACATTTATGTGGTTTTGAGGTAAAACTATTTATTAATAATATGTTGTCATTCAGGACATATGACTGCTTTATAAAAAACTAATAGGAAATACGTGAATTTTGACAACCCACTGCTGAGTCTATCTTACCTAACTTTAGGTGATGCCAAAAAAGTTTTCTGATGCGATTGTTTAACGGGGTTTACATGCATTTGCATCAAATCTGCAATACTGAAATAGTTTTTTCAATAAGAGCAGTAAAACACCTAAATTCAACGGTAAGATGGCTAACTGACCAACTTCTACAGACTGTTCCATTTAAATCCAATAATCACTAAAAAGAATCCAGCTGTACAATCAATTTGCAGTGCAACGGTTTACCCCTTAAACTATTCAACTGTTTTTCACATTGTAACCCCAAATATATTGACCAACATGAAGTAGTGCAAAACTATGAAGTAGAAGGAAAAGGATCCAAAGTTATTAGGATGCATTTGAATTGACCACCTCTGAGTCAATACTTTGTAGAAGTCTTTTGGTATATGCCTTTAACAGCTCTACATATCTTAAGAAATGCACAAATGTTTTTTGCTCATTCCTGTATGCAAAACAAGTCTGAGCTTATGATCCTTAGGTGTTTGAATTTTGAGTTTCCTTCTTGTCTGTTTCTCTTAACTTACCTGTAATTTATGGTCTCTAGATTCTGCCCATTATTCTTCTCTCCTCCAACTCTTCTGCCTTCATTGGTCTCAGCTGTTCCTCATTTTCACCTGATTACCGGTACTCTCACCCGCTTGTCACACCTTTCTCCTCTCTTTTCATCCTGTATGTAAGCTCTCTGGTTATTTTCATTCATTTCTGGATTCTACTGTTTTCCTCCCTGTTCATGCCTGTCTCATTGCCTGATCTTTTGCCTATGCACCATGTCCTGTTTTTACCTTTGTAAGTTAACCAGTTCTTTTAACATTAAATATTTCGAACTCACCATGTGGCTACCAAGTTCCTGTTTGAACTTTGGTCCTGTAAAAACTCCACATTACATGAAAAATACAGTTTCATACTTTGCTTGGGCATGCAGTTACTAATAATACATGAATTCAGGTAGAATTATTCAGAGTCAACAGAAGTATTATCTTTTAAACTGTATATTTGTTGTGTTAGTTTTGTCTGGCCAGGCACTTCAGCATGCTGTTATGTTGCTCCTGTCAGGTTGAACCTTGTTTGACTGCTGAAATGTCAGGAAAAGAAAACACTGCCAAATGTCAGACTTTTCACCCATCTATATATATATATATATATATATATATATATAATAAAAACACACACACACCTAGAGGTATTTCAAATTTACACTGAAGCGGTCCCGAGCCTGCTCTCCAGAGGAAGGCAAATGTGTTTCTTAATCCACCTGCAGTGGAGAAATCAATAGTGTTTTGCTCACAAAGTCTGTCAAAGATTGTGAACATGGTCTAATCTGTCCAGCTCTTACAGTTAAATTGCTCTCTGGTATTAATCCAAATATCAGGGTTGATTGGCAGATAAAACTCTTGGGGTTTCAGGGAGTAGTATATATAAAACTCAGAAAAACTGGGTTAATTCTTCAGCAATAGTTTGGCTGAAGTGGTGAAAAGTGAGGATTAGTTTAAGGGGTTATTAAAAACATGCTGTGCTGCTGGAGGGACAGCATCAAATCTAAGAAAGGAACTTTGATTATGCCTTCAGGGAGTTGAGAGACAAGTTAACAAATTTGGATTTTGGATCATGTTAAGCAATGAGAATGCCAAGTAGCAAAGCTATTAAAATACTCTTGGTTTATATAGTTAGTCCCAAAAGCTTTTTGCATGTTTCCACTGGTATTTTTATTATTTATCTTAGGTGATGAGCTCCAAAGCATGGGAGGCCCCTTTGCCATCTCCCTAATCTTTAGATCCCTCCACAGATTATCTTTCTGATTCAAGCCAGTACTTTGTTTTTGCATGGCCCAGTCCAAAGACTAAAGACTGAAGAGACAACTTCAAATCTAAATCTGCCAGGGGCATAAATAATTTTGAGCTTAACTGTAAGTGTGACAAAACACATCCACACAAGTCAGATGTGAGGTGTAACGTTACAGGGCTGTCTTTTAGCAGGTCATTCAAAATGGCGTCATGGGACCATAGATTTAGTACGTTAGTATCTCAAAGTATGGGGAGTCTGAAAGGTTTTCTCTCTCATTATTCTGGCAATCAGCAAATATAAATAAGTTTGGTAGTCCTAGCTGACATAAAATAGGAAACATTTAGCCTGATTTAATGTCATAGAGTGAGGGCAAAAAATTATGTCTTTTTTATAATATTTCTGCAAATATGTGATTTTAACGGTAGTTATACATTGCTAATATAAATAAAGTACAGTAGTAGAACAGTAATTTTATGTTCATGACATTAAACAAACTAACAGCTAGTAAACTGCCTTTTGTTAAGTAAAAGTAATGGAGCAGTATTTTTCTGTCGGACTAAAGTCTCAAACTTCAACAGTCTGTCACATATAAGGGCGGTTTTTGCCGCTGTACTGCTCCAAAATTCTTGACACTGTGCTGGCTTCATCTACTTTCAAGTGAGCGCTAATTTAAGTTACTCTTTTGCATACCTTCACTCTCTCCTACACAGGAAGGTGATGGAGAAAGCCAGCATGCCCATAACATTTCCCACTCTCACAAGATTGACAGAATGTCTTGCGATGTCTAAAATGTAAGTCCGAGTTTTCTTATGTGGCAATAAAATGGCAGCCTGTGTGTCTTAGGCAATTTATACACAGTTCAAATGCTTCTTGCCTGAGTAAATCATATCTGCAGTGGATTGCAGAGGTAAAAATGTCATGTTTCACAAATGGCCGCCATGAATAATTTTTATTTGCTTCTAACATGAGAAGGTTTTATAATACCTACAGATAAAAGGGAACCCATATTGGTCACAGGTCTGCACAGGGTTGTTGTTCCTCTTTGGATTTTAAGTGTGAAAAGTCTTGTGAATAACAAGGCCCAGTTTAGCCTTGATTTAGCCTCCATAAAAATATGCTGCATACATATATTTTAATCTGATCTATCAAATGTTGACCACTGAGGAATTTGCTTAGATTGCTAACATACATATGTTAACGGTTTTAGATGCCAAATTCACATTGACATCAATGAATTTTCAGCCAGAAAACCTTGAACTCTTCAAGGTATGAGACTTTTAAATAAGTTAGCCTCTCCACAGTTTCTAAAAGCAGGTAAGCAATTAAAAAACACTTTTTGTCAGCAGAAATGCCTTGCAGACACTCTTCTTTAAAATCGAAAGGCACCGCCATACATGGATGATGACAGAGCATGTACAGTGCCTTGGGAAAGTACTCGGGGAGCTGCTGCAAAACAGGTCGAGTTCAGTGAGGTTGGATGGAGACCGTTCGTGAACAGCAGTCTTCAGCTCTTTCTACAGATTCTTGATTGGATTCAGGTCTGGACTTTGATTTGGCCATTCTAACACCTGGATACGTTTATTTGAGAACCATTCCATTGTAGATTTGGCTTTATGTTTTGGATCATTGTCTTGTTGGAAGATAAATCTCCGTCCCAGTCTCAGGTCTCTTGCAGACTCCAACAGGTTTT
>JAHUTJ010067058.1:0-18782 GCA_036250325.1 Characodon lateralis
GTAGACCGACCGGTAAATCGAGAGCTTCGCTTTTCGGCTCAGCTCTCTCTTCACCACAACGGACCGGCACAGTGCCCCCATTACTGTGGCAGCCGCACCGATCCGTCTGTCGATCTCCCGCTCCATTTTTCCCCCACTTGTGAACAAGACCCCGAGATACTTAAACTCCTCCACTTGAGGCAGGAACTCCCCTCCAACCTGAATGAAATATGACACTTCTCAATTTTTCTGTATTTTCTATACCTTATTAAGTTCGATATCTGGGTGAAGATAGTTTTTTTCTTACTGGGTGGTCATAATGCACTTAGAATAGAATATTAAAAATTTCAAATAAATTATACCTTGTGTTTTTGGGGAAAACAGTTTAAAAAGTGCTCAATGTGCATACACCATAAATACCTAAAGATGAACTTAAGTTGCTAAGTTTTGCTGAGTTCATAATAGTATACTGTGCTGAGGTGGGAGACATACATGAAAATTCAAAACCACTTTTATAAAAAGTCCTCTAAGTTCTTGTTGCAAACTTTAGCATGGCAGATACTCTAAATATTTAAACAATAGACTTGTCATACCTTCCCTGTCATTAAATATGTATGTTTAGATGTTTTGTAGACTTTGAAACATTTATCCACTTTATGTTGACATTTGTCAACAAAAGTATTGCTGAGGCATAACAGATTGTGCATGCCGTCTGTTCTACAGCAAAAGGCCAAGAAGACTCAACAATAACAAAAACATCACTGGCCAATTCAGTATGGAATTCATTATGAGCAGAAGCTAATATATCAGATGTTTTACCCTCTTGGAAACTGATTAAAAACAAACCCACACCTTAGCAAAACAAATAGGGCCTAATCCTGATGACCTCTGCTCCACCACAAGAATCCAGAAACAGAACAGATTACAAAAACAGTTAATGAGCAAAACTCCAAATCGTTCACACATAGAGACCAGAGGTAACAAATACATAGAGGGCAGGAGAATCAAGTGTTTACAAAAAGATAAAAGTAAAGTAAAAACAACAATTACAAAAATATATTAGAACTCTGAGTCCCAAACTATGGAAGACAAAGCGATGCTAACTAAATTAACTGGAAAAAGGGACATAACAAGATCAGCTCATACTGCTTATAAGAGTGGCCAAATGTCTAGCCACAATTGCACCAGAAGCTTCGGTACTGAGTTCTAGTTTCTAAAAATCATTGTTTATTGTATGATCATTTCACCCTGACAAAGAGCGGTGCAAGCATGTGTTTAAAACCTCTCATGTAATCTGACATTCATGTTCTTGATGAGTATATATAAACTCATCGGCACGCCATATAGAGTTGTATGGAAAGTGACACATACTAGTTGAATACTTTTTTCCCTATAGCATTTATTTAAGTTCAGAATGTATTCATCCTGAGCTCAGTGACTGAGTTGTACTTCCGTTTTATTCATTCCTCTTTCTTGACTCTTCGGATGAGTGTTTTCCCTGAAGACCTAGTGATATGATAATTTTGCATTTGATTCAGTTTTGCCTGACAGAATAGTATTAAGCCCACTGATAAGATCTCCATAAGAACCAGAAATGTTGTCAGTAATGAAGGAAATTGCTTTGATCCACTCACAAATGGGTCATTTTGAGAGTATCTGCTTTCTGATTCTGGATAATGCAGTTGTGACTCTGTTTCTCTCTCTCACTGCCAATCCCTCTGAACCAAGAGGTCTATGTCAATTTTCTACACCATATAGACACTTGTTAAAAATTCCTTAGATGATAAAAAAATCAGAGGAATGAAAAGCTGAAGGCAAAAAGAAATTAAAAAACATATTAAATATCTCATTAAGTTGCGCCTTTAGGAGATTTATTTAAAAATTTCTTTCCTAAGGTGGAAAGAAATTCAACAAAAATTTCTAAAATCAAAATGGGTGTACAAATTTAAATTTATTGTGTATTTTCCCTAATCCACACAGGATCAAAATTATACTTACAAGCAGAAATATATACTTACACCAATAATATTAAAATAAATATCCCAAAGCAGACTGCAGAGAAACCTTTAACTTTATTTGGTCGGTCATAGATCTCACCTTATATTTGACCACTCAGAATAGTTTATTTCAACAGGTTGGTTTCTCTAAATGGGCCTGTCTTTTCATCATATTGTTTCAATAAGGTTAATGTTGATGCTAGAAGCCTAATATTACCATGCCCACTCTTTCCAAAATTTGTTTTGATGTGTGTTTAGGATCATTGTCCTGTTTGAAAACCCATCTATGGCAAAGTTTTAACTATCTTACTGAAACTGTCATACTTATATGAAAGGAAACAGTTTAGAATGCTCAGGCACAACCAAGGGCTAAGTCTATTTTAGATTAGAAGATGACAGAACACCAGTTTCGCTGTGAAGCCATTTTAACTTTAACAAGTACTGTGAAGATGCTGATAAAGAAAGAGCCCTCACAAGACATTCATACACAATTGACGTTTTATGGCCAGAGGACACAGACAGAGCTATTTTGCTACAAACACACGAAGTATGTTTGAAGGCATCACCGATCAAGCATGACGGTGTTTACGTCATGCTGAGGGTTTGTTTCACTACCAATGGTACCAGGCGTTGCACAAAGGGATGTTGGAGTCATTCATTTTGGTTGCACAATTGAACATGAGCAGCTCAACAGACATTGCTGCTCTGACGTCACCCAGGATTGTAAAACCTGCAGAAAATAAAGTTTCGTGGCCATTTCCAGCGTGTCACGGGACGATGCAACGGAGGCGCATATCTGGCGAGACAAAAGCTCGCAGGTGAACTTTTGCTCCACAAGGCCATTTCGGAAGAGCTTGAAAGCTGGAAATCTGTCTGAGACAAGAAGGTCAGAAGATTCATATACCGATCGAAGACCACGCTGACACCCGGCGCAGGTGAAAAACCCACAGAAGTTTTATTTCCAAGGAGATGAGTTTCCTTCTTGTTGATTCAGTCGACTAAACGGTCCTTCGTATTTTCCCCTCTATTTCTTGAGTTGATCACCGACACGTGATTCCCCTCCCTCGTTTTTCTTCCGACCTGACCCATCCTCAACTGGTGGAGAGAAGAAATCAACGTCAGCTTAATTTTGTTCATTTTATGTTAAATTTGATAGGTACATTTAGAAGTCTGGGCAGGATGAGGCATAGTTAAGGTGATTTAGAATCACCAGTAGTTAATCCAAGATATCAACTTGTTGCATGCAATACTGATGGAAGTGTTTTATGCTGAGCTGTGTTTTGACTTGCTGTGCAAGCGCTGCTGAAGCATATGTGTTCATGTTTTGTCCGGCTGTTTTGTCCGGTTTTGTTCGAGATTTGGGGCAATCAGCTGCTAGAGGCTAAAGGGGCGGGGCCCTACTGTTTTAACAGCTGATCGCTGCAATCGAGACATCAGCACACCAGGAGGACTTCTCTTTCCGTTTAACCCAAATTACACATTTTGTCCATAAAACTGCTGCTTTGATCTTCATAGACACTCAATGCGCATATATGTTTTTCTTTTATTATTATTGTTAGGAAGTCATTTTTATTCCCTTTGTGTAGAATAGTGCTTGTTAGTTAGGTGAAGATTTTTGGACCAGAATGATGGTATATCAGAATTATTTGGTTTCAATAAATCTTCATATATATAATTAAGAGAAGCGTTTGTGTTTATTTCGTGCAGGAGTGATTTATCTGTCAAAACAAGGTCGAAGTTCCCCCACCTTCGGTGCGGCGGTTGAATAAACATTGACATTTTGTGTTTTTGGTTAATAATTTATCAACTATTAATGATGAATAGCTAATTGTAATTATTAAAGAGCTTTGAGCCCATAATCACAACACCAGAGGACATCTCTAATATTCGTAAGTAATGATTTCTGGTTAAGAAATAAATGTTTTTCAAATTATGATTTTAAATTATAATTCTTGATAAATATTAATTAATCAATAATCATAATCCTTACAGGGAATAGAATATTAAAGATGGGTGAGTACCTTTGAATTCTTCAACCTCACCACAGATCAACACCTGGCCATTTAAAACCAAGACACAGTTGGCTGTTTCACCAGGACAACCATAACATACCAAAACTTGCTTGGAATTAAAGTAGGCTAGCAAACTCCCAACCGCAACGCCATTGAATATGCTAATGGCAGTTTACCAAGGGACAAGTTGTGTGTTTCATGAACATTCCATCCTAGAAAAAGAAAAGCTCTAATACATCATTAAAAGCCATGTCTTTAATATTTCACTTTTTCCACCAATAATGGAACTGTAGTTATGAGGAGGTCATTCAATTTACTACATACTAAACATTTTATTTAACACAGACACTCACTTTTAGGGGCAAAACTGTCACAATGACAATGAGCTCTTGTTGCTGTTGATAAAGACATTTGTTCCAGTATTAATTGATAGTAGTGGTTGACCTACCAAGTACCAGCTGATTCCTTTTCTCAAAATCCATTACTGGATTACGTAATGCATATACACATGAGATCCATAACATTCATTATTAATCAAGAAGAGTATGTCGTGGTGGCGGAACTTTGCTTCTTGAGCAGTTAGCCAAGATGATCTAGTATAAGGATCAAAAGGCAAGAAATGTTCATGTTTCCTTTTACAATTACAATTTCATACAATAAAATCAGACTGAACTATGCAATTAATGTCAGACTCACAATGTGTTAAAAGCCAAAAAGGAAATGTGTGGTTTTAACCAAGATTTAAAACATCAACTGAGAGAGTCGGTCAAGCAAACCTGAACAGGACACTAACATAGAAGGGTTATTGGAAGGCAATCTGATCAGAGATTTGATGTTAACAACTTTTTCCAACAAGAATTTAAGGAAATTGTCACACATTTTATTTGAGACTTGCAAAGGAACAAGTTAATTCACATTTAAAACAAGGTTCACTTTGTTATAAAGAACACGAGGGTTGTTCAAATTGGCAGCAACATTCCTAGGAAAATAATTTGTTTTAGCTGCCTGCTCTCTGATAACAATTCCAGCTTTCCTTTAGCATTTTCAAATAAAATAGACATATTGTTTGAGAAGACAGTATTACCAATTTCCAGATTAAGAACAGATAATCAGTGGGATAAAACCAAGTCCAATGTGTGTCCAGGTTCTTGGGTGGCACACAGATAGACAGAACAAAGATAAGTCTATTAAATCCAGGATGTGTCAAGATTTGAGGGTGTTGTTTTAGGTTTTCTCTGATCTGTTGTTCAAATTGTGTTTTTGGTTCATGTTTCTGATCATTTTCCAGGTGGTGCTTTAGGTCTTTCCTTTGGTTTAGTTTCTCATGATCCTTGTATTCTGTTTTGAGTGCATTTAAGTTTCTTCTGTTATATTTCTTAGGTTTAATTGTGTTCTTGTTTAGTACCAACCATGTTTTGTGTTCTATTCTGCCACACCCTTTAATAAGTTTCATTCGGTCCCCCTGCACCATGCCATTCAGACTCCCTGCTTGTCCTTTGCCATGCCTATATATACACCGTTATTGTGTTCTTTCTTTGCGGAAACATTACTGTTCTCTGTATTTATTGATGTCACTCTGTCATGCCAAGACTGTCCATGGCCTTGTCTGTTTGCCATACCTGTCTGCTTATCATGCCTGCTTCTGCGACCACCTGCCTGAGTACATTTTTCTTTAATAAAATTTTTACTCATCACAACTTTGCCTGCATTCTGGGCTCCAATCTTCTACCACATCCTGTCAGGATGTCCTTGATCAGGAGCTTCTCGAGACAACAGACATCTTAAAAGCTTGGATTGTGGATTGGCAGTTTAAGTATGATCTATAACCAACAGATAGCCCACAGCTAGCCCACCACCATGACCAGATGACTTGGACAATTGAAATATACACAATTGTCCTGCAGCAGTTAAAAAATTGCACTTGACTCCCCGCGGAAAATCCAGGTCTCAGTTAAACAGAAGAAATCCAAACCACGAGGGGAAAAGAAATCCTTACGAACAAAAGTTTTTGTTTTTTTTTCACTGATTTGGTATTCACTAAGCCCATCCTAAAGGGCACTGGGTTGCAGGCTTTAGTATCGGGCGGAGCGCTGGCCACCGATCACAGATTCTGCAGGTTTGCTCCTCGCCGGTGCAGAAATTTAGGAGGAAAGCAATGAGGTTGAGATGTCTGACTCAGTTCAACAATACTATGGGTCCAGGGTGCACCATGGGGTGAGTAGCTGAGGGAAAGACCAGGAAAGGGTCAAAAATTCCCTGGAAAGCCAGAACTTCAGCTTGGTAAGACACCCACGTACCTGCCATCTCTGTCGCTTCCTCCTGAGAGGTGAGGCTGGAATACAGAGTTGGTTCCTCAACCACAAAACTATGTACATTATTACCAAACTGCACCAGTAAGTTTGCAGATAGATGAAACTCTAGGAGTGTCTGGCAATCATAGGACAGCATGGAACGGACATGTTAGATGACACACATTAGTATCAATATAAACATGCCCAAAGTGCAGAGCTGGCAGGCCGTACACACAGGCGCCATCTACCCAATGCAGAATACCAGAATAGGCTGAAATGATGACAGAAAACATGTTAATGATTTCCAATCTATCCCAAGCAGCGACAACTTGGAAATAGGCAGGAAATCAGGGAGGCAGGAGGCATGGATTTCTGGAGAACCATCACTTTCTAACTGGTGAGGATTTATACGCCGCTGCCAAGGCCAACGGATTGAAGTAATTTTTCATGCATAACCTCTGTGCCCTCACAGAGACCTGAAGTGAAGGGAGGGAGTCCTCAGAGAGCACAGAGGGAAGAGGCAGGTGTAACGGGAAGGAGTGGAATTCAAGAAAAATAGAAGTGAAAGAAGAGAAAAGACCATAAATGGAAGGAGAATGGGTTAGTGTGGGTAAAACAGGTGGTAATAGAGTTTGATAACTGCTTATATTTGCCAGTGCACAGATAGGGTTGAAAGTGGCATTATATTGCATCATATTGACACGACACTCAGAGTTCAACTGAGTGAGTAGCCAAAAATTTGTTTCTATGTTAGCATTAAATAGCTAGGCTTTCTTTGAAGTATTAGAAGTCAATGCTTGCAGCTCAATAATGATCAAAACTGTCAGCAGCAATTCAAGAAGATATGCGTATAGCCTTCTGAGGCTCTCCTCCCCCCTGTTACCCAAAGAAAACAAATGGATACAGGCACAAATAGAATTAGCAGATGTGGTGACAGACCCTCTTGAAGACTTAAAAAGAAGCTGAGTGTGAGCGATCACATTTCTTTGATCCCAAAGACACACCTCAGTTCTGCTAAAGAAACAGAGCACTAATGATTGTTTCAATGCTGAAGAGGAAGATCGGGGAGGGAAATAGTTATAACCAGCGCTTTCAGTAATGGTGATGCTTTTGCTCCTGCAGTTTTGAGAGCCCAGATGACACCTGCCTAATACTGTGTGTCCTTCCTCTGTCCTTGTTGCTTCAGCTATTTTCTCTGCAGGTTGGAATTCCTAGTGTGTTAAAAGTGTGGCTAAATTGGTTCCTCAAGTGGGAAAACATAGAGACAGCGTTGGACAATCTTACTCCTCTTGTGCTTGGTGCTCATTGATTAGAAAAAAAAAAGCAAGAATATTCCTCTGTGTATGTGCATGTTTGCGTATGTGTCTGTACAGTATGTGCCTACATTCTATATTTAAGAGTATGATTGAGTCATTTTGATACCCTGACTGATTTCATGGGTTGTCAGGCTGTTAATGGACAGAAATAGGATGCTTAGAGGTTAGGACTCTATTTGGGCACTAAATTGAATAACTCTTCCAAATGACTCCCAATTACACAGTACTCTAGTCCAAATCACAAGGCATCACGGTGCACTTAATGCACCTATTAGCTGCCTATCTGGCAAGGAAAGCTGGAGCAAAATGCAAGCCTATTTTTTGAAAGGAACATTCAGTTTCCTATATCCTATAGTTATTACATAATTTTCTTCTTCTGTGCACTTTTTGACTCAAAAGTAACTTTACTCTTGTTCCCTAATTATAAAAATGATGGGCTCCTGTGGTCATTTTCTCAATTTGTAAGTTTTGGTCACAGCTCTTCTGTAGTCAAAGAGCATCAGCCTTAAAAGGCTTGCACCCAATACTGTACCTGACTTTTTTACACACCCATCCTTCCAACTAAAACCTAAAACACATTTTTTAATTGAAAGTAGTCAATTTCTGTCAAACAGTGCACAGCAGTCTGTACAGTTACACTAATGGAATTCTTGAGTGTGTTGAGGTGAGAAATGTCAAACTTTATAAACCGTGTGTGGGTTTGAATTGTTTATGTTATGAGGACCGAACAATGTGGACACACTGACATTGTGGATAACAAAAAGAAAGTCCCTCTTAATGTAAATCATGAGATTTTAAGGAGAACATTTTACCTACGCCTGGGTAAGGTTAAAGTTTAGGGAAGAATATTAACTCATGTGGGGGTGCAGGCTTTTGTGGAAGTGCATTTGAAGTGAATAATATCCAATTTCATGTTTTGAAGAACAAAGTAATGAAACTCTGCAGCTTTGCGTATAGTACAAACCCAAACATCCCAGGAATCCTATTACAGAAACATTGCTGGACAATATAATCATTCTTTTAGTTCAGTTTTGTAGGAACAGTTATGAAACTTACAAAAACATGAGTAGAAGTTTTCAAACACATTCTATTGACTCTTCCTTTCTGTTTGTCACTCAGATTCGTTCAGACCAGGACCAGGACATTTCAATCCGATACAGCATCACTGGAGTGGGAGCAGATCAACCACCCAACGAGGTGTTCAGCATTGACCCTGTTCTTGGAAAGATGTTTGTCACCAAACCTCTGGATCGAGAACATCGATCTTCTTACCATGTAAGTCTGGTGGCTCTGATGCTTGTATGGATAATGAAATTTCAAATTTGTACATCCACACTCATCAATTTGACAGCACTTTATGAAGAATAGCTAAGACCAGTGTAGTTTAATATGTTATCTGTGAAACCTTTACAATATTTGTGTTAACAAAACTATTTTTGTATCTATAAAAAAAATATAGGAAACACAAGAGCACCAATTAAACCAATAAATGATTAGCATGGTTACTAATCTTTTTGATAATTGTATATTTAAAAGTCCGAGATTTTTTGCAGAATTGGCTTTGTCAGCGGCATATAAATGTGTGTGTGTATGTGTTTCCTTATGTGAGGTACAGATAAGGGAATCGGTGGAGTAGGGTTCAGAAGCCAAGGCCACTGACTGTAGCAGCTCATAAAATAAATAACTGCAAGAAATGAAAACAAAAACAGGGAATGACAACTGAAGTGATCATCATTCTACATTGCAGTATTCTCTGGGGAGTACATTAGTGTTGGCATACGGATTTTACCTTGACATGGAACACCTACTAAACTATTTTTGCTCTATACTGCTGTAGGGAAAAAAAAAACTCTGAGAAAAACTGACTTTTCCAGTAAGATGCATCCCACCAGAGCACAAAAAACATATTCAGGAATGTCTCAAGGTACAAGAGTAGACTGAAAGACAAGAGTAGATGAATGCTGAAAACATTAGTAGTTTACTCATGTTAAATTCACATATTTTGTGGGATATTTCTACTCAGTTTCTTTTTTTAAACCACACTTTCAGGCTTTAGGTAAAAGTAATGTTTTTTTTTTTTTTTTTTAATGTCTCTTTCTCCGCTTAAGCTGACATTGTTTGTAGAGATCTGACATTTTAAAAACTTGACATAAATGTCACCAAAGTGAACTGAATGATTCTCTTGGTTCTCAATCCAAAAATCTTAAATGTAAAAACCATTCACATAATTCTTCATGTTGTTCTTCAGGAAAAAAACAGCACCCACTTAGTTTGACTTTCTGGTCTTCTTGTTTTGTTTACTTCATATTTCCTGCAAGGATAAAACAAAGTTATGCTCCAGTTCTTTTTTTCAGGAGAATGAGCACTTTAGAATTCAAACCCAGCCAAGTAATAAAATGCATTCTTATGAGGATAGGAAAAGAAAATGTTGAAGCTTCTCAGTTTTCTGCTGTCTTCATCGTGATGCTGTTTCTTGCGAGATGCACAGCACTGTCTGGCCCAGTTTCCACCTCATCCATGCCTTTAAAGATAATAACTTTAGTATGAACTCAGAAATACGTTTTGCCTTCTTTATACAAGGCGGTAATCTCTGACTCCCGCTGTGATTGAATTAGGCTGTGGGTTTGTGCACGACATAGGGACGACGATGGGTTTAGATAAGGGGTCTGGCTCCTGGCCTGCTATATAGCAGTGGATATTGAGCTCGTGACAGATCAGACAATGCAGTGGAAGGAATAAAGTTAAATTTCACCTCAGGGTGTCTTGAAGATGTCATTTTGCTGAAAGTTGAAAGTGGGGAGATGAAGCTAATGAAGGGGAGAGGATGACCAGCTGTGGAGTGGATTTTCACCTCTCTGTGATGAAATAGATCCAACGTGGGGAAAAGTTCTTATGGTCCTTTGGGAAAATGTTTATACCCTTGGACATCTCTGTATTTTTGCAGGTTACAACTGCATACTTCAATGCAGCTTAATGAAAAAACATGTGGTTGGTTTTCTGAATTATTTTCTAATAAAGGTCTGACTAGTGTGTGGTAGATATGTACAGTATTCACCCCATTGGTAATCATTGGTAGAATCACATGTGTTGCTACTACAGCTCCAAGTCTCTTGGAGTATGCCTTTACCAACTATGCACATCTAAAGACTGGTGTTTTTCACAGGTTTTTGGTTTACACAGTGACACATGCTAATGACACCATCATGCTCTGGGGAAACTTTGCTTCATCAGAGACAGGGGCAGCGTTGCAGGTCAGCAGTGAGAGGAAAGATGGCTAGAGCTAAATAGAAAGAAATAAATTTACCCTATTAAAGAGTGTCCATATGCAGCCAGAATTACAATGGAATGATGTTATAAAAGCATATTTATGCTTGGGAATAGTCCAGTCAAAGCCCACACCTAAATCTAGTAGAGTTAAGAAGAGAAAGAAAATTGTGAGCCCCAATCTGACTGAACCTGAGCTAATTTTCAAAGAATGAGAAAAGGTTTTAGTTTCTATATGTGCAAGGCTGCTAGAGACATATTGATTTGGAAGTTAACTGTGTTTTATCACGTAAAATCATAATTAAATAAATTGAAGTGTGTCATTGTAGCATGACAAAATATAAAACATATCAGTGTGTTTACCGCTTACTACATTACACATTACATTCAAACTGCATATGCAGCAAAAATTCATTCTTGTCTTTGTCATACTTTTATCCCATTCCATTTATAGAAGAAAAGATTTCACTGTCCCTCATCCATTTTTTGATGTACATGCCTAATATTGAATTCAGAGATAGAATCTTGCCTAGAAAACTGAATGTGAACATTTCTTTTTAATGGAATACATATTTACAAGGCTATATTGCAGGAGCAAAACGTATTGTACTGTTTCTTTCATTTTACTTCTGTGATCTAGGTAAACATCCCTAGTGCCTGATGCTGACAAAAATATCACTGAATAAGTCATGTTCAGGGACAAAAACATTCCCAAGCAAAGCAAACAGGTTTTGAGAGAATCAATGAGTTTATTTTGAAACGTCACTGTTGTCATTAGTTCATACTTTTTTGTAGAGAGGATTAAACAAGCATTTGGCCTAAGAATATTCCTAATCATTTATTTTACTTCTCGACTTTTTGTTTGTTTGGGGGGATTTTTTGTGCATAAGCAGAAAAAGAGTAAAGCTGCATGTATTCTGATGAAAACCCTCCGTGTCCAAACATTGTAAGAAATCAGAGCCTGTGATTTTTTTCAATTTAAGCATAACCAAGCTAAATTTCACATATGCTGACAGTTTTTTTCTTAGCAGTCAAAGGGAAGTTAACAGATTTCAGTGCTCGTTTTCAAACAAAACCAGACAGAACGCTGGCTGGGGCTTCGGACGCAGTCATTCTGAAAAAGACACCTCGCCTTTACGACTGAGCCAGACTTCCATGAAATAAGATGTTTTCCGTTTGCTTTCTGCTGAGATAAAAACTTCCGCGAACTAAGTGTCAAAAGATAAGAAGTCAGGAGAAAGAATACATTGCAAAGGCAATTTCTCTGTAAGAAGATTATCTGAAGTTGCTGTCTAATATGTCTAATGTGATATTGTTAAGGTGAAGAAAATATTTTTTAGAGTTTTGTTGCAGCAGAATTCACCTATGAAGATCTCATCTTGTTGTGCCATATAAATGTTTTGGGGTGGTTTTTTTTAGACCGGGGATGTTGTGGCAAAAGAATATGTATATTCTTGCTTTATGATGATTAAAGGTTAAGTCAAGTTCTTTTTTCACCTTTTTATTTTGCCTAGGGAAAATTTTAGTATTATTGAGGCTCAACAGAAAATGCAGTGAATATCATGTTATACACCAACAATTCTACAGACTTCATTGGTGGTTTTTATGTTGTTGTTTATTTATTTCAGACACTCTGCATTTATAGACATTTATGTTTTTTGCTATGTTCTTCTAAAACATTTCAGATAAGACTCAAATTTAGTCTGTGGAAAAGCAAAAGCCCTCAAGATCGAGGCAGAGTCATGAATAACTGTCCACAGCCATAAGTGATTGAAAGCCTCTCGTAGCCATCTGAGTGTTCTAAGCTGAACATCAGCAGGTCACTCTGGGATTACATGAAGAAAAAGTCTTTGATTCAGACTAAACGACTAAATTCACAGAAGAACTAGCAAGTTCCTCAAGAAACTTGAAACAACTTAATTACTCTAAATACATCAACACTGATTTTCTTTGTTTAAGTTAACTGACAATTTATATTTTTTTGCCTACATTTTAAAGCTTTTTTATTGCATGAGATTGTTTATATGTAAGAGCTATATTTGTTACTTAAATATATGAAAAAAAAAGTGCAGATTTATGTTTAGCTGGACCCAAAAGTGTTGTGTATATTTTGCACATGCTCTGTGATTCCTACTATGGGCTTTGCCTTTGTAGTAAATGACAGAAGCAGAAATAGCAGGAGTGGAAGCCAAAATTCTTGACAAATCCAGAGAAGGTAACCTTTGCAGTGGCTTGAAAAATATTTGTAACCTTTCTTTTAACAACAGCCATTTTCTTACTACTCTTCCATAAAGAACATATTTGTGGAGTGCCCCACTTAAAGGGGTTGTATCAACCGATCCTCCCATCTGAACTGTGGATCTTTGCAGGTCCTCCAGAATTATCATGCGTGTATTGACTGTTTTTCTGAATAGTGCCTCCTTTGGCCACCCTGTTATTTAGGTGGACAGCCATGTCTTGGTAGATTTGCAGTTGTGGACTACCATGATTGTGCATCATAACTGACATTGACTATAATAATCTGTTAACATCAACATTTTAAGTCTCTTTAAGTCACATTAGTTCTTGTCTAAATTAATCATTTTTATTTTCTTAAGCTTTTCAGCTAAAGTTAGCAACTGTTTTCCTCTAAATTGCTGTGTGTGAGTAGAAGCCCCTGGCTAGTTGCATTTGAGCAACAGTTAAGGGAAAAATAGTCTGCTTCAGTGGCAATGAGCCAATAGGGACAATTTATGTTTCCTTTGCAGTTGCACTTATTATTTCAGTTTTAGCTTTTCATATTTTGTGTTCTTTTTTTATTTGTAAATAAGGGTTTTATTTTATTTATTTTGTCAAACTAGAGGTGGCACTTCATACATATATTTAATACTTTAAAGTGCACATATATTATTACAATTTAATTTGCACAATTTAAATATATGAAAATTTATTGTAAAAAATGATCATTTAGAATAATCAAATAATTAGTGTGAAAACACGTGACCCATGTATGGAGGCTTTAAGTCCTTAACGCAGCCCGTGAGCTGGTTCAATTCCCGGTTCATGTACACTTGCTGCATGTCTTCCCCCTCTCTTCAACCCGTTCATGTCGACTCATTGAGAAAATTAAGGCCCCTACTGTCAAAAGAAATCTTAAAAAAAAAAAAAAAAAACAGTTCTTCATGGCAGCACAACTGAATGATGGGTCGAACAGTGCACCATGAGTTGGCCATTGGCCATTGTTTTATAACCTAACGCTTCTTTTAAAATTCTCCCAAAGTTTATCCCTGACCTATTTAATGTGTTCCTCTGTCTTCATGATGTTCTCTAATGATCTCTAACAAACCTCTGAGACCTTCAGATAGCAGCTGTATCCATACCAAGACTGAATAACGCACAGGTGGACTCTATTTCCAACTGGTTTTAATTTTTTTACGCAGCACCAAATCAAGCCTTTTAAAACTTTTTAATTACTTATATTTCACTACTTATTGTGGCAGCTGTGTTGTTCTTGTGCTTTTAGATTTGACAGCTGCGTTTGATACAGTAGATCACGCTATTTTACTATCTCGTTTGGAGCAATAGGTTGGCATCAAAGACATACCACTAAAGTGGTTTATAGGTCCTATCAGGCCATAACTTTTTTTTCAATCTCGGTGTCCACATGCCCTCCTCTGCTCCTCTGTTGTGTGGGGTCCCACAGGGCTCAGTTCTAGGTTTCCTCCTCTTTTCCTTACATTTGCTTCCATGTGAATTTATACTTAGAAAACATATTATTGGATTTCTCTTTTATGCAGATGGGACATACTTTGTGCAGCCACTACTTCCGTGTCTTGATGACATTAAAGCATGGATGGCACTTAGCATTTTAAAATTCAGTGACAAAGAGACCAAATAATGGTGTTTGATAAGCCCACTGAGACCTCCAATTTTATTTTCAGATTCCGTAGCCCAGTATAATAAGCCAGTTGTCACAAATCTGGGGGTCAAATGGACCCCAATTCTAATTTTGACAGCTAGATTATGGAGGTTGTTAAATCAAGCTTTTCTCAGTTGAGGCAGCTGGCTCAGTGCTTTGTCCATCACTTGTCTCCAGAGGGTGCAACATGCTGCAGCTCATCTTTTAACTGGTACCCATTTAACTGCTTCCATTCACTGGCTGGCCATTCCTTTTAGGAATCATTTTGAAATACTTTTGTTTTTCCTTTTTAAGCCCTCCATCTGTCTGTACCTAGGACTAAGCGAAACATTACTGACGCTGTGCTTTTGCTGTAGCAGCTCCCAAATTATGGAATGACCTGCCCTTGAAAATTTTATAAAAAAATGCATTAAATTTTATTAAATCGTATCTGAAAACCCTTTTTTTAAAGGCATGCAAAACCCTGTGAGATTTTGGTTTCAGGTCATTTTTATTTTAGTTGTTTTTAATTGATTTTTTGTGCTGTTTTATATTGTTTTAATATAGGGCTGTTTACCTGTGTATTGTGTGTTTTAATTTTTTTTCACTTATTTAACTGTACAATTATCATTCAACTGATTGTTTAATGTGCTTTGGAGTTGGATTGGATTGGATTTCCAAAATAGATTACTTCTGAAGGCAGTTGGTTGCAATGGATTGTATTTAGAAGTAAGAGAAAAAATAACTCCATGCCAGACTTACCAGAATTGTGTTTGCAAAGCTTTTAAAAACCATGTATTATTTACCTTCCACTTTATAGTTGTACACTAGATGTTTTGGTCTTTGCCATAAAATCCCTACAAAATATTAATAATAATAGGTTTTTGGTTTTAAAACAATACAAATAATTGCCCAAGATACTATACATTATGTAGCTGTACAATTCCGTACCAGTTTGATACCAATGACTGTGAGAGGTTTAGTACTGTGATCTAAAAGATCCATAAATTTTTTATACACGCTTCTTGTGTACAGGGTCACCGGGGGGCTGGTGGCTTTCTCCAGCAGTCTAGAGGCGGGGTACACCCTAGACAGGTCGCCAGTCCATCGAAGGGCAACATAGAGACAAACAACCATGCACACATCCATTGGAGTTTAGAGAGACCAATTAACAGTCATGTTTTTGGACTGTCGGAGGAAGCCGGAGTAACCGAAGAAAACTCACACATGCATAGAGAGAACATGCATACTCTATGCAGAATGAAACCAGGCTAGGAGTCGAACCAAGAACCTTCTTGCTACAAGGCAATAGTGCTACTAACGGAGCCAGCGGGCAGCCCTGTGATGTAAAAGATTATTCAGAAAATGTCTCATTTCGACAAGCTGAATAGAGTCATACTTTTACTCATCATATACTCCAGTCAATAAATCAGTTCCCCATTTGTATTTTTTTACTGCAACAAGGACATTAGCTCTGTTCAATGTACCGGTTAGGCTGGAACCTTGGTTTGATTTAACCCTGCATATAAGCCTGCTGAGTGTTGAGTTGTAATCTGGACTCTTTTTTTCTGTCTCTTTCCCCCAGTTGCGAGCCCATGCTGTGGATATGAATGGGAACCAGGTCGAGAACCCTATTGATCTGTACATCTTTGTAATCGACATGAACGACAACAGACCCGAGTTCAAAAACCAGGTCTACAATGGTTCTGTGGATGAAGGTTCTAAACCAGGTAATGACGCAGGAGAAAAAAAATACAGAAACAATTTATCCAGAGCAATTCACAAATTTTGAAAATTGCAGCAAATGTAGGTCTGCAAAAGAACAGGGGGTAGAATAAGATAAAAGAAGGGTGTCATTAAAAGTGCAGGTCCAAATGTGAGTTTTTGGTAGAACAAAGAATGTTCCATTCCCTTTGATTTGTAAGACTCTCTGTGTCTTATAAATTTTCATTTAGCCTTGAAAACAAAGACCTTAAAGCAAGTAGCGTTCTCATGCTGGTGAAGAGATTGAGGATTAAATGTACAAAGGGTAGCACCACTGGGTCATTTTCAATCAAATCTCGGAGCAGAAGTATCCCAGAGATGTGCTCTGTGTGCAAGCTTTTGTGAGTTTGAGCCTGATGAGCCCAACTTTATAATGCTAGAGGTGATCTGAAGAGGTGTCCAGGTGCTCATTTCCTACTCTAAATCTTCTGTTTACTTTTTTCATTCTGCCTTTTTTCAGAATTATATTTTCTTTCCCTATTCTGTTGAAGCTCCCTCAGCCTTGCCCCACAAAGCACATGAGTCTCTATGGTATGCATGACATTTAGCTGGACAATAATCATAAAAAAATACTTTTAAAATTTAGAGCTCCAGTGGTTTCAAAGGAAGGCCAATTACAGACTTGAATTAGTTTGCAAATTAAAGAGTCATTATGGGGACGTAATCCTGTCAGGCACAGCTTAGGCACCCATACAAAGGGTCCACATTAAACCACATACAAGTGCAGCTTAATGAAATTACCCCAGTGATGTGTGACACACTGTGATTCTTCATCTTTCACTGTATCCCTTCATCTCAAGTGAAAAGTTTTGGGTGGGCACTGATAGTCTCTTGGCATGGAATCAAACCAAACACGCAGTCTGCCCCCTGTTGTTTTCTTCCTCTCTCCTGCTCTCTGTTCATAACATCCTTTTTTTGTTGTCTCACTGAGAGGACTTTAGAATGCTCCCTCTGACCGATTCATTGACAAATGTTGCTTTGAAACGTAATGAAGTTTGAAATGGGAGCTGCGGTTACAATTATCCTTGGACAGGGGCTGTCATTGGCATGATATCACCATCTCTGGCAATTAGAATCAACTAGCAAAGAGGGAGAAAGAGATGGAGATATTGGGTGACAGGCAGTGGGATCCCATAGAGTTTTATGAGTGTGTGGAGACTTGAAAGCAAACAAGCAGAGCATTCATGAAAGGACAGGGGTTTATTCTCCACACAATGGTGGACTTCATGAGGGAGGGCACATACTGTACATTTAGCCACTTACAGTAATTTATGTAGAGAATCCTACTGCATGGATTTAAACTGCATGTTTTTCCTATTTTCTTAATTTTTATGTGGCCTGCAGTCCTGATGTAGTCACACATTTACTGTCCTCATATGTCCTTTTTGTAGAGGAAAGGTGCACTGGCACCTGTATGGCATCCCTGAAATGCCAAGTGTAATGGGAGCTGTTTGGAAGAAAACAAATTACCTTGTTTTCTAATGCTGTAGTGGGTAAGAAATGTTAAAATGTTAGGGCCAATTTTTTCACATAGTACTAATATACTTTCATACTATCCATAATTGGACAAAAAGGCAAACACATTTTAGGTGAACAGGACAGGATGAGTTATATTTGTGTCTTCAATAGAGCTATACCCAAACCGCCTATACGGCCTATGCCAAGAAGCAGCAACAGAGTTGGCTATTAGCCATGGGGGAAGCTTTTTTTTAAATTTAAAATACCCAAGTATTTTAGGGATTTCATGATGCAGTGCACTAACAAGGCTCACAAGGCCTCTACCTTCCCTAACAATGGGTGTGATGTGAATATCCACGTATTCATTCTGTGATTCACACTAGAGGGTGACACGGGAGTGGATTTCATCTCCTGTCCCATCTCGCTCCCACAGAAAAATGTCTTGTCCCATCCCAATCCCAGGCCAGCATAAAAAAAAAAAATCCTGTCCCATCCCACCCCTGGTAAATTGACTCCCACTCCCATCCCGCTCCCATTTAGAATGAGTCCCATTCCTGTGCCACTCCCATTTTTGTTTTCTTCATTTAGTCTTTTGGCAATTTCTTTGTTTGAAGGACCAGTTAGGTCCCTGTTTTTAGCTGTAGTAAAGGCCAGTTAAAGTAAAAAGAATAATAATAAAGAAATAATAAAATATCAAACAAGGAAACAGACCATGGCCACCTTAGCTGAATAAACAAAATGTAGATAGTTGTATTTTACTCATTTATTAAGTGATTGTTTCCTTTGAACAATGACATTACTTTTATGTTTCAAATTGCTGAAAC
>JAHUTJ010067059.1:0-18770 GCA_036250325.1 Characodon lateralis
CATGGTTCTCGACCGGAAAAGGGTGGCTTGTCCTCTTCAGGTTGGAGGGGAGTTCCTGCCTCAAGTGGAGGAGTTCAAGTATCTCGGGGTCTTGTTCACGAGTGAGGGAAGAATGGAGCGGGAGATCAACAGATGGATCAGTGCGGCTGTCACGTCTGGGCGTCTCTGCTGAGTCTGCTGCCCCCGCAACCCGGTCCCGGATAAAGCGGAAGACGACGAGTACGAGTACTTGAGACTGCTCTGTTATTGTCTAATTCTATGTTACAGATATAGATTATGATGCATTGTTTCTATAGAGGCAGATCTGTGAGCAGCCACTTAATGAATAGAAATGTAAATGTGAATTTAAACATGTCCTCACAACCCCAGTTCCAGTGAAGTTAGAACAATGAACAAAACGGAAATAACAACAGAATATAATGATTTGCTAATCCTGTTCAACCTTTATGCAACTGCATCCACCACAAAGACAAGATATTTAATGTTCAGACTGACAAACTTTATAGTTTTATTGCAAATATTCACTCATGTCAAATTTGATGCTTGCATCACGTTCCAGTGAAGCTGGACCGGGTCATGTTGACCACTGTGTTTCATTTCCTTCTAACACTCAATAAACGGTTGGGAACTGAGGACTAATTTTTCAAGCTTTGTAGCTGGAACTATGTCCCATTGATGCTTGATGAACAACTTCAGTTGCTCCGGGGTCTCCGTTGGCATAGTCTGATCTTCATAATGAGCCACACATTTTTGATGAGAGACAGGTCTGGACTGCAGGCGGCCAGTTTAGGACCAGAACTCTGTCAAAATGTGTGCAGAATGTGGCTTGGTATTCTCTTGCTGAAATAAGGACAAACGTCCCAGAAGAAGACGTTGCTTGGAGGGCAGCAGATGTTGCTCCAGAACCTGGATGGACATCTTAGTATTAATGGTGCCTTCATAGATGTGCCCGTTACCATGATGCCGTTGGCACTAACACACCCCCATAGCATCACAGATGCTGGCTTTTGAAGTTCGCGCTGATAACAATCCAAATAGTCCTTTTACTCTTTGGCCCAGAGGACACGACATCCATGATGTCCAAAAACAATCTGAAACGTGGACTCAGATGAGCTCAGGTCCAGAGAAGCCAGCACCGTTCTGGGTGTTGATGTGTGTCTTTGTCTTTGCATGGTAAGAGTTTTAACTTATAGATGTAGAGATGAACTATGTTACCTGACCATGGTGCTGAAGTGTTCCTGAGCCCACATGGTGATATCTGGTACAAAATGATGTCGGTTTTTAATGCAGTGCCTCGTTTGGGGTCAGAGGTCACGGGCATTCAGGGATGCTTTTCCTCCTTGCTGCAGAGATTTCCCCAGATTCTCTGAATCCTTTGATGATATTATGGTCTTTAGATGATGAAATTCCTAAATTCCTTGTAATTGTACGTTGAGAATGTTCTTAAATTGTTGGACTATTTGCTCACACAGTTGTTCACAAGGTGGTGAACCTCGCCCCATCCTCACCTGTGAACACCTGAGTCTTTCAGGGATGCTCCTTTTATACCCAATCATGACCCTAACCGGTTTCCAGTTAACCTGTTCACCTCTGGAATGATCCAAACAGCATTCCTCAACTTTCCCAGTTTGTTGTTGCCCCTGTTCCAACTTTGTTGACATCAAGCATCAAATTCAACATGAGTGAGTATTTGCAGAAAAACAATAAAGTTTATCAGTTTGAACAATAAATATCTTGTCTTTGTAGTTAGTTCAGATGCCTATAGGTTGTACTGGATTTGCAGATCATTATTTTCTGTTTTTATTTACGTTTTACACAGCGTTCCAACTCATTGGAACTGGGGTTGTAGATTGTGTTCTGAAGGACGGACCTGCTCAGTATTTCCCAGCCCTTGTCGTTCTTTGCATGGTTTACATTAGTCTCGCATAAACGCGCCTTATTAAAGAAACAGCTCCCTTCTACAGTTTACCACTATGTTCTGCAGAAACCTGTGAGTTTGATAAAAATCTGGTTGGTTGGAGCAGGTGAAGATCTAAAACATGCAGGACAATGTGAGGATCAGGATTTCCTTAAAGCATGATATAAAGGTTGTTTTTGTTCTGGTTTACTTCTTTTTCTGCTCATGCATTGCTTAAAATTGATCTCTGCTCTTTTCGCAACTGGTCTTTGGTTTTCACTTCAGCATACCTTCAGTAGTTCATATGTCAGCAGTTCTAACACCTCACTGCTTGCAAATAGAGTTAAAAATGTTGGTTCTGTTTAAAGTTATGACTGAAATAAAGGTTCATGTCATTGTGCTGTATGTATTCCATATGACCCTGCTCTAAGACACCTGACTCAGAAGATCTCAGTTACATCACAAAGGAGGCCCTGGAAACTAATTAATTATTTCTCAAATATTGAAGAAGACCTACCCTGAGGCCGTGCTTTCAGTATCCAGTGAGATTCTACTGAGAGATTCAGGTGGAGACAGAACTGCAGCCGAGGAAAAGATAAAATGACACTGCATCAAAACAAAGTCAGAAATTGTCCTTAGTGCAAATGAAGTGCTGGTGGAATTGGTGTACCTTTGTCTAAAGAAGAGCGTGAGGCTTTTGGTGGAGGTTCTGTTGGTACGCCACCAGAGGGCAGAATCACGGGCTGGGGGATTATCTGCTTTATCCAGTTCACCACTCTGCAGTAAAGAAGAGAGGTTTGGCAGAACATTTATTTCAATGACCTGATGTGTGTAGAGTTATTGAGTCAGATCAGCCATAAAAACATTTGGGCAGTGGTTCTGAACTTGTCAGGTGTTTGTACCCACTGGTTAGGAGCTGCCTTAGGGTCTGAGCTGTTTAATGTCAGCTGATGTCAAGAGTGGCCCAAGATCATCTGGGGCCCAGAGCACCTCTTCCAGTTAATCCCCCCAGCCACCAAGCATAACTTCACAGCCCCTAGTTTTATAGTTTAAGTAAACTTACGTAAGTAAACTTTATTTCTATTGCGCTTTTCACAGACACAGAGTCCCAAAGGGTTCCCAGTGATCAAAACATATTCAATACAAAACATTTAAAATGGAACAGTACAAAGTGGCAACATTGGGTCAGTTAAGACTGGAATGATTGTCTAAACAAACAGGAACTTTTTGAACACATCTACTGAGTCCAGAGAGTGCAGCTCAAGAGCTGTTCATGCCAAAGCCTAGGAGCAGTAGCTTTAAAAGAATGGTCTCCTTTGTTTTAAAGAAGGTTCGTGGAACCATTAACAGGTTCTGTCCAGATGACCTCAAACTTTGAGTCTAGCTGTAGGGCTTAATTAGGTCACAAATGTAGGCAGGAGCCTGTCCATGTAGGGCCTGAAAAGTTAGCAATAAAATTTTAAACTGAACACGGTACACAATAGGGAGCCAATGGAGAGATTTTAACACAGGTGTGATGTGAGCCCTGCTGTTGGTTCTGAGTTTTGAACTAACTGCAGGCGAGCCAGCTCTTTCTTGATAAGACAAGTAAAGAGACTTACTGCAATAGTCCAACCGCGATGATACAAATGCATGAGTTATCATCTCAAGCTCATCTCTGGACACCATGGATCTTAACTTGGCGATGTTACGCAGATGAAAGAAGTAGTTCTTAACCAGCTGCCTAGTATGGTGATACAGTGACATGGCCTCATCAGAAATTAACCTCAAGAGTCCTTAGTTTGTTTTTAGTTGAGAGACTCAGATTACCTAGGTGCTGTTTAATGGAAGGGATAGCACTATCGGGGCTATGATAAGAGTCTCAGTTTTCTCTGAGTTCAGTTGTAGACTATTATTGCCTAACCACTCACACACCTTGAATGAACAGTACAACTGGAAATCAACAGAATGCCAAGAGTGTGCGGAGCAGTAATCAAAGCAAAAGGTGGCTACTTTGAAGAACCTAGAATATAAGACATATTTTCAGTTGTTTCACACTTTTTTGTTCAGTATATAATTCCACATGNCACACTGTTTTGTTCAGTATATAATTCCACATGTGTTAATTCATAGTTTTGATGCCTTCAGTGTGAAGCTACAATATTCATAGTCATGAAAATGAAGAAAACTCTTTGAATGAGAAGGTATGTCCAAACGTTTGGTCTGTACTGTATGATGAGGTGTAAAAAGTGCTGCGTTGAAGGTGAGTATACCTACTTAGGAGGAAACTGAGGGGTCAAACTCTCCACTTCCGACCCTTCCTCCTCTGACACTACCTCCACCACAGGGACGTGTGGAAGCGGATCATAGTCTGTATTTTAAACAAATGCCACATGTCCAGTTAGAACAATAAATCAGTCATCGTTACTCATGAGAAGATATCTGCTTGATTCAAAGAGTTCTGGTTTAAAAAGCATACCTGGCATTGTTGCCACGTCAAACACCTGCAACCAAATCAAGCATTCAAATAGAAAAAACACATGTTAGAAAACTTTCTTTATACTTTCTTGTATTGTTTTGGTCCAAATGTGTTACCCTTTATAAAAAACAACTCAAGCTGAGCTAAATATATTAGATTTTTTATCTTGTCTTTAAAAAGTGAATTCTCCAACTACGAGGCATGCCCCCTATCGGTGACCTGGTGTCTTGACAGGGGGAGCTGAAACCATCCTAATATTTTTTATTTCTTGTGAGCAACAGAGTCTCTTAGTGAGAATCTGCCAGCTGAGCTCCTCCAGGGTGACCCAGACCTGGCTGCAGACCCTGGAGGAGCTCAGCTGCTCAGGAGCTCAGACTGTTTCCTCAGGTAAGTAGGTGTTTTATCAGAGTAATAATGATGGCATGTTGCTGTGCATGGCGGTGTGTAAATGTTGTGAACCCATTAGGAGATACGGACAGAAATAAAGAAGCAGGGTGAACATGAACATGGCTACCTTGCTGTAAGCAGATAAATGTTTTCCTGTCAGACAGATGAAAGCATAAGGCTTAAAATAAAGGTAATTAACCCGACCCAAACAGTTTTTCCGAGATCGCCTCCGTGTCTTAAGAAAACGCAGATTTTGTGAATCTTAAACTTAATTTTTTTAAATATCCATTCATCCAGTTCTCAGTTTCTACTAATTTAAGCTCTCCTGCAGTTAACCTTTCAGAGACAAGATCTAATTCTCACAGACCTGTTTTAAACGGGTCTGTCATTGGGGTCAATATTTAGCATAAATGGACTGACCAGGTTGGAAGCCTGGTTTGTAAGGCAGTCACCAGAATAAGCTCCAACTGTAAAGTCCTTTATAACTCTGAACATGATCATCTCACACACCTGTGGGACAGTATTAAGTTGCTTCAGTCAAAAGTCACACATGGACATTAAGTTCTCCTGGTTGGAGGAGGAGCTCTCACCTCAGTATGCTCCTCATTAGTGTTCTTGGTCTCGGTCGCCTCTTTGTATTTTTCATCGGGCTGAGGCAGAACCTTGGTCAGACCCTGAGTGACCCAACCGATTACCCCCGTCCTGACAGAGAAACAGCTGTAAATTTCACATTTTATTCACACATTGTATTAAATATAATCTGATAAGTTGTTCGTTGCTACTGTACCTATCTCCATCCTCTCCTGACTGGGGTGCAGAAAAAACAAAAGTAAATGACATCATAAACTTTAAATATCTCTGGGCGTCAAAATAAAATTTAGCTACAGGTTATTAGCAGATGTTGTCCTTGCTCAAATTACACACATCTAAATGACTTTAAATATAAAGAATTGATACAGGAGTCCTTTTGGAGGATGAATTGCATATTCCACCATTTAGAACTTTAATTTAATGTGTATCATCTGATCGGATCAGAACCTTTCCTCCATGTACCATGTATGATTAAATGTGACTCCAAACTTCCAACTGTTTTCTATAACCTTTACTGAATGCTCCTCAGAAACGCCACCTGCCTGATGTATCAAACAAACTTCCTGTTAGCTCTGGTTACTGACCCTGAAATCTGAGTTGGACCTCTTGAGCACAGGGGAACCAGGAGGTTGTGGCAGGGCGCTGACGAATCCATTAGACAGCCAGCCAATCACTCCACTGTTGGTCTGACTGTAGAAGATATAACACACAGGTCAGAATTTTCAAACGCATCATCATGGATACATATGAAGTACATCCTGGTGCAGAAATACTTCACCCATCCTCTGAAGCTTCCTCTGTGTTTTTCACAAACGCATTCTGAACTGGAAAGCATCAAATAATGTAAATGTGGTTCTGCATCAAGGAATTATTTAGATTAACGGCAAATGTAAAATAAGCTGCCAAAGATCCTCACCTTCTTTGTTCCTTACGGGCTCCTCAATAATAGAAGAGAAAGAGGGAGAAATATTAAAAGAAACAAACTGAAATGACATTACAGTATGTTTTACTTCCAAGATCCAGTTTCTAATATCCTAAACCTCCATGTGGTTTTTAGCCAAAAGTTTTTCCTTCGAATTGAGATGCTTTTTCACTCATTTTCAGTCCAGCACAAAACATCAGACAACTGGTTAATTTTAAATTCTTACCAAGAGTCACAAAGAGTCTCCTGTCTTTAGTTAGATTTATAAACACATTAGCTTTAACTCAGTCCCATTTTCTGTCACCTACAGTCAGGAGTTCATGATAATATTCATAGAGATTCACCCGCTCCCTCCTGCATAGATGGACTCCTGAATGTTCATGATCTGGAAGTTTGTCATAATGCTTTCAGTCTGGATCAGTGTCTCTTATATAAATAATCTTATTATTTTAAACTTCTAAAATAATCCCTAATTAGTGAATTTTAAATAGTGTTACTCTCAAAAATGGGAAACCCTGAATATGAAACAGCTCCAGACCAGAGATCATTGTATCAGGAGGAGTGAATGCTGCAAGTCACTGACTGGATGCAATCTGCTGGGTTTCCTTAGATAGAAAAACTTTTTATCCAATTTGAATAAATAACTGAATCTGACTGCACTGTTCAATGGTTACGATTAACTGGAATGTATGAACCTGACTTTGTGAAGAGCCTTGAGACGACATGTGTTGTGAATTGGTGCTATAGAAATAAACTGAATTGAATTATTTTAAATGTACAATGTGTAGTATGTAGTATATAGCATAAAGTATAATTCAATTGAATTGAAATATGTTTTATCTACCAGAATACTTGCTCATATTTTCAGGCCTCACCCTGAGTCCAAACAGTGGGAAAAATATTTCTAGAATAAATTTTTCCTATTCGATAACATGGCAAATCTTTATCAAAAGTCCTCTTTTGATTGGTTGATCCAGCCCTCTTAATGACTCAGAAGCTCAGTTCTGACACTGGCATAGAAAAACAGAACCAGGAGAAAGCTAGATCCAAGTGGGTCAGACTGAGGACTGCCAACAAATGTGGTTCTGATAAATGTTTTTGTTTGCTGGGTTTGTCTACATTTTTGTGTGAATTTCCAGCAAAGTTTTGCTTGGTTGTTGCTGACTATCCTTCCAGCTGAAAGAGGAGCTGAGGAGAGAGAACAACAGAGCAGAAACGCCAGTGGTTCAGAGAAATAAACCGGCCATCTGACCCTCAGTAGGCACCATCTTTCCCAGTTCTATGCTTGAGATTCTGGTGCTGGAAGCTGGCGGATCAGGAGGTGGTAGATAATAATCAATTTAATTTCTTATGAATAAAAAATGCTTCCTTGTAGCATTAGAATAAAACCAGGGACATATTTCTGTTCCTAGTTGTTTGTTTTCTTGTTCCTTTCTTACTTATTTAAATACTTCTGATCTAAACATTTGTGTAACTAAATGCATTCTTGAAATTTTTGTATTAGTTTGAGTTGTTTTTTTTATTATCCCTGATTGAAGTGTTCTGATAATGTTCCTTAATCTGAGAAATCAGAGTCTGTGACGTTTGTTCAGTGGCCGAGGCTGATTTGATTCCTGTACGTACATCAGCATAGTTTAACGTCGCTTAGCAAATGATGCCGACATAAGGAGTGGTCCGAAAACAAATGAGAAAGCAAAGTCCAGAATCCTGAAAAACTAACAACCTAAATTGTTTCAAATGTCGACAGTCTGGCTGCTTGGAATCGAAGGAAAAATGAACAAGGGTTGGTTTTGCACAGCACTGTAAATAATTCCAGCAGTAGTCTTACAGCAGCAGTGGTCCTGGAAGCTTCAACTGGCCCCGGAGCTTCAGCAGGTTGAGGAACCACTTTCACCACCCAGTTAAACATCCTGCTTAACAAATACACAGTCAGCCTCAACATGTAATACTGATCATAGTACTGATAATACTACTGATTATAATATTGTGACAAATACTTTCTAGTATCCTCATTAAAGCAGACCATTCACAGTACCAAAGCAGACACATCTGCACCCTGAACTACTTCAAGAAGATGACTTCAATGTTTCTCAGAGTCATTTTAAAATCTTGGTGCCATAAAATTCAACTCAGAGAAGAGACGAAAGCCACAGACAGCAACAGTTACCGGCCATCAGAATGCAGAGAAGTAAGCTTGTTCAGTAGCAGAGCTCCATAAGCTGCTTTACCACGAAGCTCCACAGGTGGGAGATGATCCAACCAGTTTAAATCAGAGACAGAAAGCGGTGACCATCATATAGGAGGAGGAGGTAGCTTTAACCAAGCCTGCACGCTGACTGCACATAGCTCACCACCCACAGCAACACTGAGTCTGTCTCAAATATCCAAATGATCCTCATTGACAGCTCTTCGTCACCTGCAGTTCCAGCCTGCAGCGGGCCGGCCTGAAGCATCCTGGACAGCTACAAACTTATCCATGGGTACTGGGACTTAAAGGGATATTCAGTATTTAAAGTTAATTAGAATCAGTTGAAGCCTTGAACCATTTCACAGACAAAGATCTACAGCCGGAGCAGAGAGAACATCTATGAACACAGCTAAAAGCAGCAAGAGCCACAGAAACATTTCAACTAAAAGATGAAAGTTTTTAGCTAAAGGATTTTTAACAGCTGTTCATTTCTGCAGATATAAATCTCTCTGCCTCTCTGTTCTAACTCCAAGCAGAAGCTGAATAAATAAAGTAAGTTTCTTTTCTTCATTTCAGAGATTTTCTACAAATCTCAAAACTTTTTTCAGTTTTTTGGTTCCTGAGGTAGATCAGAGATCAGAGGGGGTCAAATCTAAAATCAGAGATGTTGGATTAAATAGTGCATCTTTGTCCTGCAGCCAGGCTCCAGTTATTGCTACTTCTTAGGCCTGAATCCGTTTTAAAATGGTCATGACCTTGTCAAACCTGGTCCAAACCAAAGCTGTGATCATTTGTTTTAGCAGAAACCCTTAGAGCTAAAGGGTATGCATTATATCATCAGACCAATTCTGCAAATCATGACTTGGTTAAGTTCTGTATTTTCTATACTACCTGTCTGACACTACTTTACTAACGTCTTTGCACCAAGCAATCAGAAAACTGACCTCTGATCAGCTCCTTGGATTAAAGCTTTATCTCTAGAATCCTCCATCATTTTTTTTGCACTAACTAGCTTTCTTACCTGTGAATCTATGGGTGGTTGTGCATGCCAATGGTGTGGAGACCCAGAGTGCTGCGCAGCCGGCACAGATCTGCTGGGATTTCCTCAGCGGCTGTCTGTAGGTAGCTAACAGGATTAACCTGCAGCACCTGAAGGTCAGGCCGCCTTGCTGGGCTGTGAGCACAGATTAATGTCAGAGAACCAACATTCAGGAAGTTAAATGGCCTTTTATTGACTAACTACAATCAAAACATCTTCAGACGAAAAGTTATGTCTAAATTAATCTTAGATGTCCTCTGGGGTAATCTTCATGAACAGTTTTAAGACCCATTCAACTTGTGAAACGTCATGTATTATCAAATTACAACCAGCAGGAGACTAATATGATGATCTATGAAAGAGATAGGCTGCACTGGAATTAATTTAGAGGTGTCAGAGTAAAAGGGGCCAAATACAAATTGTTTTTCAAAATTAAAAAAGAAAATTCTGAATTATTTTCTGTTCACTTTACAGTTCAGCACTAATACTGCATAAACCCCAATGACATACCTTTAAATACATGTAGTGTTCATAATATGACAAAATGACTGGAGGTGTGAATACTTTTGCAAGGTAATGTTATTAACTGCTTGCCTCAAATGTATTAATATAAAATGCTATTTTGATAAGGATACTATTTCTAATGTCAGATTTATTTTATGTAAAGTGTTGCATTGCAGAGCTAAGTAACACAGGACTGAACATCAGTTATTATGACAGTCACAATAATCCCTGATTTACAAGAAAGAAAATAAATTATGTCTGAATTTCTATTAAACATCCAAAGAAATTTAAATATTAATGTTTTAGTAAACTTGGTAATTTTTGGTAATTATCAGCAAATTATCTAAAGCAGCTGGGGCTCTTTGTTGATTGGTCCATCCATCGTCTATACCTGACAATGGATGAGAGGGGGGGGGCTGGTGCCTATCTCCAGCAGTCATTGGGCTAGAGGGGGGGTCCACCCTGGACAGGTTTCCAGTCCATTAGAGGACAACCTACCAGGCACACACACTTGCCTAAGATCAATTTAGAGATGCTTGAGGAGGAACACCCCTCCAACCCGGTCAGGGCAGGCCACCCTTTTCTGGTCGAGAACCATGGACTTAGAGGAGCCGATCCTCGTCCCACACTTGGCTGCAGACCACCCCAATGGGTGCTGTAGCCTGCAGCAACTTCTTCTTTCCATCAAGCATAATTCCCTGCTCTACCAGCATGAGGATAAAATAGCCTTTAGAAAAAATGCAGACACCTTTCCCTCATCCCTCTGATAAAACCTAAATTCAGGGAAGTAAGAATATAAACAGCCAAGGTAAAAAACAACCGAGAATATTAAGTTTCGTCAAATCAATTATGATTCACTATTAGCTTCATTTTAGGTCCATCTTTTCCTCCTGCCATCATCCATCACAATCAATTGAAAATCATGTTTTATTTTTCTTCCACATCACAATTATGAACTAGTTGATCACTAAAACGTAGACGCGTTTGTGGCTGCAAGATGAGAAAATCCCAAAAGAAACTCAGGCTGTGAATACTTTTACAAGACGCTGCACACCTTTGGTCACACCCTGGTTTGACTTATCCTCCTTTTTCTCCGTCTGCTTAAAAATGAACATGTTTCATATAATCTGAAGGCGACAAACGGTGCTGTTTCTGACATAAACACACTTTAAAAGCTTAACAAATACCAATAAAACACTCATGTTGCATTAGAGTTGGAATATATGTATATATATATATATATATATATATATATATATTATTTTTTTTAAGTAACAAAAAATAGTAAAACAACTATGTAGGGTATTTGTATTTGATGATTTAAGAGCAGTTGAATAGATAAACATTATGTGCCACCACTGCTCAGAGAGGAAGAAAGGAGGATGACTAGAAAGCATGTGATGATATCACAGAGTGATTAACGAGGATTCATGTTGGCCCTCGTTAAGGAGCGACTCGTAAACAATGCTTTAAATATATATCTGATGCTCATTTGTTGGAAATCTCCACGTGAGGCTGAGGATGTCTGCAGAAAAATTTATTTTAAATCTTCCCTCTGGAATAAACTGAGAATGGAAACCATCAATAACAGTTTGTATCTGAAAACAGAAAAAGCATTCTTCGCTGTGTCTGCTCAGACCGATCACACCACTTTCTAATGAGACCGGCTTTTATATTGAGAGCTGATAACCATTTACCCTACTGGTGAGACAGGAGGTAGTGGGTAGATCCCATTATCAGCTCAGCACAGGATAAGCTGGACCAGAACAGGTCCATGACACAGACCCTTGGTCCTTGGCTGAAAGATGGCAGCACCATGCATGCCTCAGTTCTGACCAAACATCTGGATAAGATCTGGGGACGGACGCAGGTAAGAAAAATTCAGTCCCCAAGTTGTCTCCAAATACTGGGTGAGTTTACAGTAAAGCACAGCTGCTCATAGCTGAATATGAAATAAATGAGAGGAGATGGAAGAGAGAGCAGATGCAGACGTAAAGCTGCTGTGGATGATCTGCAATGGAGGCTAATCCTGATTACCTCTGACATAAAGACCAGCAGAAAGGTGCTCTCTCATGCTCACAGTGGACAAGACAATCACAGAAAGGACAAAGACATTTGTCTCATCACAACTATTTCACACGCTTTTGATATTTGTAGAAACAACAGGTCTTCATTCACTTCTATAGGAAGAGACATGTGACATTTCCAAATAACAAATGTTTACACAAGTTATTTTTATAAATTAGTATTATATGTACTTGTATTTTGAACAGATATGTTTACAATAATAGTGTTGCATTTAAAAAAGTGACACTTCACAATTTATTGAATTCAGTTTTAAATGCACTGGAAACAATGTGTTAAAATGAAACATGTTCTCACTCTCGTACTCGTCACCTTCCGCTTATCCGGGACCGGGTCGCAGGGGCAGCAGACTCAGCAGAGACACCCAGACGTCCCTCTCCCCAGACACCTCCTCCAGCTCCTCCGGGGGGAACCCAAGGCGTTCCCTTATTCTCACTCTACAGAACATTAATATTAGACCATTTAATAATAGCAGTGTCAGCGATTTTTCCCATTCTTCAGCATTTTCTGTATCAGATGAAGATATATTTTGGTCCATCTGAATGGCTGCTGCCTGTTCTCCTCCATGTCTTCCTGGTGTTGGTTTCCATCTTAAAGCTTCTGAGAACATTTTAGCTGAGCCATTACTTTTAGTTGACTCTAACCAGAATCTCCAACATTAAATAAGGGCCTCCTACTGAACACGTCTGATCTTGTGATAGAATCAGCAGCAGGCAAGGGTTTTTAATTTAGCAGCAACACACAAAAGGCTGATAAAGACTGAACACAAATGTTGCAAAATAAAACTCATTTTTCTTCCACTTAATAACTCTGCACTACTTTATGTTGGTCTGTCACAAAAATCCCCACAAAATCCAATGTTTGTTGAGAAAATGTGGGAAACTCTTGCAGTTGTATCCCTGGCTTTTTACAGTCAGGAATGATCCCAGCAGAGTCAACTGGATCAATCCAAAAACCGGATTTGATCTTGAGCTTAGAAATTTTACTCGTCTCTGTTTAAATCTTCGAAGTTAGAAAACTATCTGAACCGTTGTTTAATTCATAAAAATAAATAATAGAATTGTAATGTGTATGTAGGAATGTTTACTGCTTTATCTTTTTATTTATTTTTATTTCCATCTGTTTGTTTTTCTTCTGTTTTGAGGTCAGCTTTTATGAAGGACCAGTGCCCTCTTGTGGTCAAAAGCTGAATCAGGAACATGAAGAAGCAAAGAAGATGCGTAGATTTAAATAGTCAAACCTTTAATGTCCTCTACACAAGAGTCCACAGGCCTCACAGAACATGACCTGCATGCATCAGCATTGTCATAATAATCTACTGTTGCTCTTATAGAAAACTTACATAAAGAAAATATACAAAACTACAAAATAACAAACCCCAAAAAGCCAAGGAAGTGGTTCTCTATTTGTATTTATATCTAGAAAAAGATGCATTAAAACATGTGATCAATCAGGGGTTAATGATACGATACTAAAGTTTAACCACGAATAACTGAAGACAGGACTGCCAGACTGGAATGCCCTGCAGGAAGCATGCAGACAAGATCTAACCACATCTGACAGATGTTTCCATGTATTCATTATTTTTTAAGTGGTGGAAAAGATTTTCCACAAGAGTAGAGGAGATAATGAAAACATGAAGAAAAAGTGAAGTTACAGTAAAATATATCAGCTGTTTCTTAGAGGAGCTGAAAAAGGGAAGAGGACTCAGCTACTGAATATAGGTCAGGAAGTGCAACGCCAGCATTGCTCCTCTTTCCTTCTGTCCTTCCATCTCTCCTCTTTCCTTCCTTCCTTTTCAGCAAAGTCATGGAAAAGAAAAGCTCCCTCTGCTCTCACCAGTCTGCACCAACTTCTTTTCTCTTCTTCTTAGTTACGATCATTCTTACAGGCAGGTTTCACTTTCTTTCCTCCTCCTCCTCTCATGCCTTCACCACTAAATCAGCAACATGTGGGTTTAATCCAAACCAGACCTCGTCCCATTCTGATGCAGCCTGCAGGCTTCTCCCTGTGTTTACAATCAGCTTTAACTCTTTACCTCACAATGTAGGAAATTAAGATAGAGGAAGAGGAACAGAGGAGCCCTGCTGCTGCATTTCTTTTAGGTGTTAGAACAATGTAGACATTTGTGAAGCACAATGTCACTTATATTCCTTTTATAAACAGTGAAGAATTCCCAGCACCGGCACCAAGCATGGATCAATATGGGTCCACTGGGATTGTGTTTTAGTGCAGCAGGCGGAGCTGCTAGTGAGGCTGCAGGAGGGGGAGGCTGGAGCCTGCATGTCTGTGCACGAGAAGGCGTTGTGCTTTTAAAAGTCGTTTCTGTGTGTCTCTGCATGTGAACATGTATGAACAGATCGGCTAATCATGTGACACTGAACCGCGTGTAAGGGATGGGGGGGGCATTAAGGGCCCAGCGGGGGATGGGCGGTCATGGACACGCAGCTGTCCAACATTCCTGTGCTAGTCGGAGCTTCATAGAAATCAGCTCTGCTCTGCAAGAAGCAGCAGCAGCACAGTGCACATTTTCTGTTGGACATGGAGAAAAACACCAGGATTGGTTGGAGAACCTGAAGGTAACATATGGAAGACCGGTTCTCATCGACATATATGTTCTTGTTCTACAGAGCCTTGCAAAGTATTCACACCCTTTAAACGTTTCTCACTTTGTCTCATTCCAGCCACAAACTAGAGGGTTTTATTGGGATTTTATATGACAGATGAACACAAAGCAGAGCGGAACTGGGAAGTGGAAGGAAGACAATTCCTGATTTTCAAAGCTTTTCAAAGCTGAAATATTTAGTTTGCATTTAAATTCAGGCTCCTTGACCCTGGTACCCGTAAATAAAGCCCAGTTCAACCCACTGCCAACAGATGTCACCTAATCAGAGTCCAGCTGTGTGTAATTTAAACTAGCTTCAGATGTTCTCTGAAAGCCCCAGAGGTTTTTTTTAGAGAACATTAGAGAACAACCAGTGTCATGAAGGCCAAGGAACACAGCAGACAGGTCAGGGAGGGAGTTCTGGATCAGTCAAAAGCAGGGTTGGGTTTTACAACAACATCCCAATATTAAGCATCTCCCAGAGCTCTGATCAACCCACCATCTGAACATGAAGACAGGATGGACCAACTGCAGACCTACCAAGACACGGACGTCCAACCTGATTGACTGGCCAAGGAGAGCATTAATTCAGCAGACAAGAGGATCATGGTAACTCTGGAGGAGCTGCAGAGCTCCACAGCTCTTTACACAGGACAATTATTTGTATAGAACCACAAATCTGTTCATAAAGCTGCAGTAGGGAGTTCTGAAAAATCTTTGGACTTAGCCTGAACAGCACACTTTGCAGGTCCCTCCCCCTTGCTCTCCACTGTGCTACAGCTCCTCCCTCCACAGCAAAGCCTGCTGGGAACACACAGGCCAGTAAGCAGTGCCACCAATGACGGCAGATAAACAGCTATGGCACATTCACTGGTAGAGACAAAACATCAACGATATGCTTTACATTGACTATGACCTGCCCATACTGTGACTAAAAGCTTGGTCCTTAAACCATCAGCACAGCTGCAGCACACCAGCAGTCTTGAACTTGAACAATGGTACGCGCTGTGCAGGGGGGAGGGATGCGAGACACTGCTAAGACATTCCTCCTGGCTCTGATTGGTTAGTTCTGAATGGGAGTAGAGTGTTTCTGCAAATGGCAGTAGGACCACTGGGAGGAACCAGAGGAGCTGGATTTTGTCCCAGATCATCTGTCTCATATTTTACTGTTGGGATATACTGACAGTTCTAACAAATATGTAAAAATTCATTTTTACTAAATTTACCTGCAGCAGCTTTAATGGGAGAGGAGCAAGAAGAGAGTAGTTGTTTTAAAAAGCCAGAAGTATTGTTTGCAGTCTGCCACAAACCAGAAAAGAAACAGAGCAAACATGTGGAAAAATGCTCTGATCAAAGGAGACCAAAACTGAACTGCTTGGCCAACATTTAAATTATTATGTCTGGGTAAAAACCAAAACCCTGAACACACCATCCCTAGAGTGAAACATAGTGATGGCAGCATCATGCTGTGGCACAGGGAAGCTGGTCAGAGTTGATGGGAAGATGGATGGAGCTAAATCCAGGACATACTGGAAGAAAACACTTTGAGGTTTTTATTAGTAAAACACTGAAACCAGGTATAATTTTCCTTCCACTTCAGATCTTCACTACTTCAATCTTAAATCCTAATAAAATGTACTAATAATAGACGTTTGTGGTTGTCACTATGAATAAAAAACATGAAAAAGTTGAAGGAGTATTAATAGTTTTGCAAGGCTCTGTAATAAGTGAAGCACTTTTGTCAGTTTGTACATTTCTATGTGTTTTATTTACTTTTCCTGCATTTTTCTCCAGGTGGATCCCTCAAACCAGCAGAAATAACAGAAACTATTAGAAAAGTGTGCTGTGTTTTCTACAGTCCAAACAACGTGGCTAAAAGATATTTTATGCAGTGATACATTCTCTAAGAAACACAGGCACAATTTTAGACTATTTTAAGGCACAAAGAACAGGACTCTGGCAGAGCTACATTTAAGGGCTGAATGAGAGAAACTGTAGCTCCACAGGCATGGACCTCCCTACTTCTCACAAAGTATAACTGGGGCCAGAATGTTGAGGTAACCCTTCGCCATCTCTCTGAAACATCTTTTCCTCACACGTTCAATAAAAAGGTTAATGCTAGAGACTGCACTGCAGAAATGATGAATGGCTGTTCTATCTTTTATATTTGTCACACCCAGTCCTGCAGTGAACGCTTGCAGTGCACCAAGGCTCTTGGGGTTTCCTTGTTCTGCACAGTTCTGAGGATGGCGTAGATCAGGATGAGGATGCACAAGATGAGCACCAAAGGGACAGTCACCATGATCAGGGTCATGACCTTTGATTTATTGTCAGCCACAGTGACGACCACGTTCACCTCTTTGTGCTTGTCTTCCCCTGTGCTGTCAGGCTTGGTCTCCACGTCCTGGTTGCTGTCGGGCTTTGTGGGCTCATCTTTGCCTGGGTGTGTAGGACGGACCGGGTTCACCCCTGGCTTTTGGTCATTGTCTGGGTCCGGGTCTGGCTTTGGATCGGGGACTCCAACACAGCCCATGAAGTCCTTCAGGATGGAGCGTGGATAGCCTTTGTCTGCCTCTGTTCTGTGGTTGTCAAACCTCCAATAATTGGAGTCTTTGTAGAAATAAGTGTAGGCTGCAAGACAGGACGAGATAGTGAGCATATAGAGGAATATATGATGGTTAGAGCATTATAAAGCTCAATTGTGCTCAGCAATGGTTTTTAGAAGAAAATCAACATCAGTATTACTGGGCCTGATACTCTACAGGAGCTAATAGTGGTAGCGACACAAGGGGGCGCTGTTTAAGACAAACAGCCTGAATTTTCTTTACTGTTGACATCCAGTTGGTGTCGCTAATGAAAATTTAGGTATGTTTAAGAACTTAAAAATCCTCCAGCTAAGCAGAGCTGACATCTTCCAGCTTTGCTATAAAGCAGAAATTTTTCTGCCTAAAATGTCCTCCTTTGATTTAAAATTTGTCTTGACAGATCAACCCTATATTGAGTTTCTGTCCATTGAGCAGACACAGGAATGCTGCTTTAGGAAGCACCTAAACTTTCTCACACCCCCCAACATAAGGAACCTCCCCACATTTTACAACAGAAGCGGTGTTCAGACTGCCTCTGCTGGACAGGCGTGGTAAGGCGTATTCGTCACTTCCTGTTCTCGCTGTTGCACTCGGTGAATTGTTTGGTGTGTGAAGCTCTCTCGTTTGATCTGATTTCTCTCTACTGTGATATCTCTTACTTGTTCTAATACACAAACATGTTAAAACACATATTTCTGTTGCTGTATTTAACGTTTGGGGACTCTCCCAATGCACTTTGTAGTTTGCATGTAATTATTGGGGAGTGGGGGCCTAGTGGTTAGAACAGGAGGTTTGTGTTCTGGAGGGGACACAAGGGGCCAGGTTCGTATCCCACTCTGGGTCCTTGAGCAAGACCCTTAGCCCCAAAATGGCAGCCCACTGCTCCCTGTAAGGGATGGGTTAAATGCAGAGGACAAATTTCGTTGTAATGTACATGTGCAATGACCAATAAAGATGATTATTATAACCATACATTTTGTCTAATATGTTTTATGGCATTTTTTTCTGTTATCCATAGAAAAAGAGGCATCCCATGGGAGAACCTGATAGCCTTTAACTCTGATAATGCGAGTGTCATGAAAGGCAGACACAACTCTGTTATCAGCAGACTGAAACAGTCCAGGACCTCGGCTGCATCTGCCACCTGGCACAGCTGGCCACTGGCTGTGGCATAAGAGCAGCCCAGGTACCGCTGAAAGACATCCTGGTGGGGATATTCACCCACTTTGATAAAAGGTAGATGCAAATAAATTAAATAGGACTTCTATTTTTTTTCTAGGTCTGCAGTTAATATTCTTATAAACATTTTTCTATCTTTCAGTGCAAAAAGATGTGAACTGTACAAAGGGTTTGTGGATTTCACTGATTCAGACCACCTGAACCTCCTCAGGTACTGCAGCACCAGATGGCTGAGTCTGCTAACCTGCATCCAGAGAGTGTTGAACCAGTGGGATGCACTACAGGTAAGGATGGTAACTCCAGCAGATATATACACAGTTAACTATGCTA
>JAHUTJ010067060.1:0-18761 GCA_036250325.1 Characodon lateralis
AATTTGATCAATTGAATTGAGAGACCAGCTGACCAAATCCATAACTCAGAATTTGGAAAATATGCAAAAAGAGTCTCCAAAAAGAAGACAAGACACAGAGCTGAAGCAGGTCAGATATGGGAGGGGTGCGGGAGACAGAGAAAGCGTCCTCCTCTACCGAGAGCAGAAAGAAAAGAAAAAAATTCCTTGGTAATGCAAGGTAGATATGTAACATTATGATGGAGGTAACATTAGCATTAGCTACATTACAGTTGGTGTTCTCGGGCTTGCAAGCTTCCCCCATTTTCTTCCACATGTAATGACAGTTATCAGGCGGGGGGGAAAAAAGGGTCAGTTGTCCCAGGCCCAGGACAGGGGAAGGGCCCAAGTCTGTAACGTGAAAGCCAGAGCGGGACAGGTGAAAGTGTGAGAGTGGCTGCCCCCATTAGAGGGGAGTGACACTGTCAAGCTTACAGCTAGATGACACTCTTACAAGCATCAGCCAGGAACCTTACAATGTCTTTTTTTTTCTGTGGTTTATAAACACATTTTGCACCAACACATCTTCATCATTGGGACACAAATTGTCTCCTTTCTGGCACAATGGCTGGACATCCCCATCCTCTTTAAAGTTGTGCAAAAATATTTGAACAGATTAACGTACCACCTTCAGGCATCTGAAAACTGAACCTACCTTGTGTAGGTCCACTGTTCTCTTCCTGACATCTTGGCTGATATTTTATTTTTTATTTTCCCATGATGTCAAACACAGAAGCAGTGTGTTTAAGGTCTTGCCTTAAAATGTGTGCCTCCATTTAAGTCCAATGTTGTGTATTAACCTATCAAAAGCTTGAAAAGCTGAGACTTTCCCATCTGGGTTTTCACAGATTCTTCAATGGCATACTAACCTTAGCATGAGAAAACATCTGAATTTTAAGAAAGTAATAAAAAAAAATGATTTGTCTCATTATTCTGGCACTCAACAAATAATGAAACAAGGTTAGTCTGTTTGATTTTAGGCTGTGAGAAAAGATGGCTTTATCTGTTTTTTATACAATATGTATGGCTTAGTTTGAAGAGTTGTCATCTGGCAAGCGGTTGTGAGTTTGATTACAACTTCCCCTAGCACATGTCAAAATGTCCTTGGGTAAGGTACAGTTGCCTACCGATTTGCATATTGTTGTGAGACTGTGTGAGCAGTTGTTAGTGCAGCTGGATAAATGAGACTCATACTTTGAAAGTGCTTTGAGTGGTTGGTGTGACTGGAAAAAGGCTATATGTCAGTTACATGAAGGAATTATCTCTTCTATTTCCTTCTATACTCCACTAGGTAGGTACACATAAACAGCTTGTGAAGTCTAGCTCTGCTGGTTAAGTGTATCACAGTGGTGTATTTGGTGAAGTTTGTTTTAAACTTTCTGTTTTATTTTGTGCACAAATTTCTTGTCTCGTTCTGGCAATTTCACTTGCAGAGATTACCACCCGTAATCAGCCTCTGCCACACCCCAATTTTATCCACCTGTGTCTGACTGGCTTCCTGTGTTTTTTTTTTTTTCTATTTACACCTCACCCTGTTGAATTTCTTCTTGATAGTATGTCTTCGTCCCTTGTGTTAAGTGGTCCAGCCCTAATTCCAATTCTGTCTTCAAGGGTTTTTCACCCAGCTTGTGTTTTTGGATCCCTCTGCTTGGGTTGGAATTTTGTGTACCGGCCTTTGACCGTGTTAAAGGATTACTGATTTTACGCCACTGTGATGGGTCTTGCATTTGAGCTAATATACAATGTACTGTAGAATGAAAATACTGAAAAATTTTGCACAAATGTTGAACATACAGCCTTTTAGAACTATAGCTGGATCACATATTTTGCTCATGCTGGTTGCATACTTTCCCAAAAAAGGTTTTGACAGAATAAATATTTTTTTTACCCCTCCAAGTAGAGCCAAGGTGTACTTCTAATGGTTTCCCTCACCTATGTCAGACACTGCATTAGAACCTTTCACAAACAATGACTCAGTTTCAAGATTTCATCCATGAATCTGGATGCTTTTCACGGCAACTATTTTCTACCAAGACACCACAAAGAAAAATGGTGTTGGAGACCTTTAGCTGAACTTTTAACCACAAACTGCCCTTCCTACGCTTTCAGAGCCACTGCACCTCTTTAGCTGAGAAAACAGAATATGAGCTGGCATTACCAGCCTGACCTTTGGACATGTGGAGGTGGCCTCTATTCTCAGCATGATAAAGCCTGCCCTGTAGGTCCAAAACAGGGCTGCATTGTGCTAGACTCAGGAAGGAACGTCACAACCAATTATTCCTCCCTGGTGTACCACAATAATTTCTTCTGTTAGCTTCAAAGGTAGGAGATGTCAACACAATACCATAATTTTCGTTCAAGACATTTCAAGATCAGTTACTGGGTTAACGGTTCAAGACAAAAGATGGGTTTATAGGACTAATAATGTTTTGTTGAGTATGATTAGCAAGGATATAACCAATACATGTCTTTGGGAAAGTAATAGCACAAAGGTTTCTACAAGTGTTCCTTAAATGTCCGGTGATATTCCCTTTTCTGTATTAAAAATCCATTATCCATTTTTAATTTCTCAAACACTGAATTTTTGATTTTTATTATGCCTATCTGTCTGATGCATCACACTTCGTGTAATGAATTTAATTTCAGTTTTTCAACTGAATTACTGAAAGACATTAACTTTTGGATGATTTTCTGACTGATTAATATGCATCTGTATCAATTTAGATCAGACATTTTGTTGCCTTCCTTGTTTTAAAGGGATTTCATTAGCACACCCGAATAAAACACTCCAGTTGCCTCTCTTGGGTAAATGAGCTTCAATTTGTCTCCCATCACTTTTTTCCTCCTCTCTTTTAATAGATATTTTCTACCTTTAGCCGTACATGCAACTTCAAAGGAGAACAACAATCTTCTGCTAATGGGAGGTTTATTTAGGGCTGTAAGATTTTGCTTTGACTAATATTCTCCTGGTGCACAGGTGTACAGAGGAGGAAGGTTTGCATATCTGTAGAAAAAAAAAAACAACTAAAAACCTAAGATATGATAATAGAGTGAAAAGTGAAAGATATAAGACAATTAAAACAGGTAAAAGTAATGCAGAATAGTTATTTTGCATTGCTAATTTATTCTCCTATGTGTCATTGGAGTTAGGTAGTGTTTAAAAAGAGAGAATTAAGAAAATTAAAAACACAACCTGAATAAAGGATGCACATTGTTCCTAGAAATAATAAGAAAACCTTTGCTTATTCTCAAATTGAAAGTGAGTGGCATATAATAGATCAAGCAGAGCTGGAGGTATGTGTCTATTTCATAGTTGGACACATTATGAAAAAGCTGTAACTGCTCTATAAGGGTTGTGGAGTTGCGCCAGTTATTAGGTCGAAACTCCCACCCACTCAAAGCTAATGGGGGTGGGGTGGGGGGATATCTCTACGCTTTCCATTCAGACACCACCATAACCAGCTCAGTTGCAGGTTCATAGCAGCCCTGCTGCTTTGCAAAACACACTAGAAACACAAGAAATTCCAAATGCAGAAAGGCACCATTACATGGGAGTCAGATGAAGGACTCGAATAGAAAAAAGGAGCGATTCGTCACACAGGCTGCAGTATCGACTTGATGCATGGACTGGTGTCAGTGACAATGACTCACACTAAACCTCACAGTAAAGGAACAGAGGGGGTCACATTAACCTCACATTTCTATTTCTGTAAGCTATAATTCACAGAATGTTGACCTCCCACTGTGCAAAATGTTGCATGAGCAGTGGGAGTAAGAGCAGTTGCCAAAAAATTCAAAGGTTTCATTTGAAGCTGAAAAAAATGGGGTTTGAATGCACCAAAGCAGGGTTTGGAGTGAACTTGGGTATGGTTTTTACAATTTTTAAACATACCAAACAGGACGAGAGGAAAATCAGCACCGCAGAGCTGTTTTTGCTACTAGCTTGCGTTTTTTTTCCTGTCAGAATGAAGAGGAGGTGGTCAACTTAGTGAAGACTGTTCCTGAATTTTACTGGCATGAAAAAGCATGTTTTGAATGTGTGATCAACTTTGCTGCTTCCATGGTGAGGTGGAGCTGTAGGGAAAAGACAGTGTTGGCATTTATGATTATTGATCATAAATATTGATCAAAATTATAATTAAATATCATAATTCAGAATTAATACATTCTAACCAAAAATCATTCCTTACAAACAAAGATCACAGATACACTCTGGTGATGTGATTATTGGACTCACCACAATTAATAATTACAATTAGTCAATTATCATTAATCATTGATAATTATTAACCAAAACCATGTTAAATGTCATTGTGTTATCAACCATTTACTGACTGGTGTGGAACACTAACCTCATTTTGACAGATAATCACTCTTACACAAAATAAACACAAACGTTGTCTCTTTATCTATGTGAAAATGTATTAAACCAATAGTCCACTATTACAATCCACTATCCATAAATGGTGAGACAATGGAGGTAAACACGAGGCTCAGTTTGCAGCCTTAGACTACGTTAAAGGGCCTTTGGCACACTTTTCCCACAAATGCAGAAATTGAAAGAAAACATCTTAATATTGAAGGAATTGGGCAGTAATTCACATGATAATAGGATTAAAGACGCAATAAAATACAATTGTGACAATTGCCTGGATCAGAGCTGGAAAACTGACTTGGGACAGATGGGCTGGTCCAGCCAAGCACAGCGAGTTGTGTTTGGAGTACTTCTCAGCCAACTGCTTTGAACAAGAAACCCCTGAATTCACAAGAGAAATGATTTCAGAGGTTGGGATATCTTACAGACAAAGAAGAATATTGAAGCAGATGCTATAGCCACGCTGGTCAGAGCATCTGATGTGAAAAGATCGCCAGAGAAAAGGTTGTTGTTGCTGTTGCTAAACGGATCAAGGCTCGGCAGGTAAGAACACTTCCTTGATGCAAAAGTACATTTAGATATCAGCAGTTATTGTTAATAATTTAAAATCCGAAATTATTGTTTTTATTAAAATAAGAAAAATTTTATGAGTTTTATGCGTTTTATTCATCCAGATATTTTCATGTGTTTTGTTCTACAATCAGTGAGTTCACTGAAGCTATATTTGTTGCTTCATTTGGTGCATTTAATGTTTGTTCTGATCTGATTGATTTAATGTTAACAATTGTTCACAACATGTATATATAAATATATGTGTGTAATTATTAATATGGTGAGATCTAGTCTATCTGTAGTGAATTTTTTTGAAAATCCAGATGTTGTGCTCATTCTGTTTCCTGGTGGTTTGGTATTATTCTTGCAGCTTGACTCGGCCATGCTAGAGCATCCGGGAAAAATAGACTCTAGTCGAATTAGATGGCCGTCCGCACACCGCAACACTTGTGCTCTGCCATCTGATGAAAGCTGACTTTCTTCTCCTGACTCTGCTGCGTCTCTCTGTGTGATAGTGACTTATATGAATATATGCATGTAAAAACACATAACCATTACAGTAATAGTACTCATTATACGTATGACATAGTAGTAAACAGAATGTGCAAGAGCTAGGAATTAAACTATCATTGAAAGTAAAGGTGTGGTCAAATACATCCTTTCTGAGCTCAGGAGAACCTTTTTGGATTGAAAAGCAGAAATCCTGGAGACCTCTAGGCATCTGAGGCCTTGTCCACATGTAGGCGGATATCTGGGGAAACGGATACGTTTTTATCCGTTTTGACCTTTCATCCACACATAAAATCTGTTTTACATCACTAAAAATGAATAATTCTGAAAACTCCAGCCAAAAGTGGAGATTTATAAAAACTCAGTTTTTGAGCCTGCGTGTGTCCATAATCAAACATAATCAAAAATCAAACTTTTATGGTTTGGCGCATCACTGTCTGCGACAAATATTGCGGCACTGACGTCAAACCTGCGACCATTGTTTATAGACTCAGCCGTACAGTGGACTAAAAACGAATGATGAACGATTCCCAAGCAACACTATCTTGTGTTTATCAGCTTTATATTCTAAAACTGTGTTTAAAAGAAGTTAAACTTTTTTTCTGTCTGCACAAACTAACCTCCTGGTGTCATAGTTTTATAAATAGCTTTGACCCACGTGCAGAGGAACACTCAGGAGACGGAGAAAAGAAGGTATGGAGTCGTCACTCTGCACAGAAACGAAGGATTGGTGAACAGTTTGCAATTGTAAATGGAAAAGTCTGTGGTTGAATGTAAGTTGATGCTTACAGGTAGTAGAGAAGAGTCCGGCTTGAGGAGGTATATATTCAGAGCCTGGAGCGAGTGTTTTAAGAGCCGCCGCTTGGTCCTCTATGGCACCGGCAGCGCTGGTGGCATCTAGAGGCTAAACAGAGTAAGCAGCAGGCAAAAAACACAAAGCAAAACTACAGGCTCTGACACCTGGCGCAATATTTTAAACCTAACAGGAAGTCGTGGTTGTTTTGAAGGATTCTGATTGACTGACATAGGTTTAATTTTTGCAGTACACTGCCCCCTATGCATCTGGAGTGTTTAACCCAACACTATTCATTTTTGTAAATACCCTGATATGTGTGGACAAGGCCTGAGCCTTAATACTCCTTCCTTTTTTTTTAACTACAAATATTTTACTATTGTTTATTTCTGTTGTATTGTTTGATTGTGTGTTCTAAATGTATTTTTTTATTATACTATTATAAAACATATTTGATTTCTTCATTTAATATGGAGTACTTTAATGTTTAATTTTAAGTTGGAATCATTTTAAGTTTTTAAAAGTAATTTTTAATAAAGACAGTTATTTTCTTCTATAGAAAAAACAATGCACTAATTTATTTATTTATTTTTTTAACTTTAAGGCATATTTTGTCATCACATCCTAACAATGGCTAGGGAGAGGCCTTCATCAGTACCAGAGATTTAAAAGGTCACACATTTTTTATCACACCTGTCCTGCAGGTTACATACCTTTTCATGACATGCCAGAAAGCATGCCAGAGGCACAGGAGTTCCCTTCAGTTAAGTTTTCTGTTAGTCAGCTGGCTGGATAAATAGTTTAAATGTCCCCTACTGGTCAAATAATATAACTAGCTAATATAAAATTGTTAGACTCTCTAATTTTCTTTCCAACATTTCAATAATTGGCCTTACTCAAGAAAAACAGGGGCACTTTGGTATCCCAATCATCAAGGGAAACCAAGGTTTTAAAAAGTTGTGGTTTTGAGCATTTTTATAAACTCACTGTAATACTGTTCATACAGTTCAAAGTTATTTTACTGAGATACCTGCCTGTCCTCAACCTGCTGCTGTGCATTGCCAGTCAGCAGGCTAAAAGAAGGCTTCTACACTTTTCCCTTACTTGAAGGACACATTTCACTGTTTGGAAACATTTCCGTTAGCAAAACAATTGAAGGTCATGGTGTTGAAAGTAAAATAGTGGAACTCTTATTTATTTATTTTTTTTGTCTAAGGCAATGCTTACTGCAATAGGAAACCCACAAGTGGTGTATTTGTGTGTGTACTAAGTAGCTGACTAATTAGGCTATCAATGCAGAGAGCCTGACTAATAAGTCAGCTAATATCAGCTTGTTAGACTCACACACAGTATTGCAAACTACTTCTAAATGTAGCTGGAGCTTATTCCATGTATTTGTCCAAGTCCATGTATCAAAATAATAACTACAGTTAAGCGTTACATTATTAAAATGTCTGGCATATTAAAGGATTTTATTTAATTGTTGTTGCATGTGGAGGGAGCTAAATATTAGGGCGATGGTGAGGAGGTCTTCCAAACTCAAAGACTCCTTTTCCAGTGATTATTGAGGGTTATTATTAAGGGTGTAAATAATTTTTTTAAATGCATTTTGTTTTTTGGCTGCACACTCTTGCCTTGCGGCAAGAAGGTCCTGGGTTTGACTTTTGATGGGGGTCTTTCTGCATGGAGTTTGCATGTTCTCACCGGTTACTCTGGGTTCCTCCTACAGTCCAAAAACATGACTGTTAGGTCTCTCTGAATTGTCCTTAGGTGTGAATGAGTGTGTGCATGGTTGTTTGTCCTGTGTGTCTCTGTGTCCCTGCGATGGTTTGGCGACCTGTCCGGGTGTACCCTGCCTCTCACCTGTAGACTGCTGGAGATAGGCAACCGTGACCCACTATGGAATAAGCGGTATAGAAGATGAATGAATGAATATTTTTACCAAAAGAAAGAAAAAAAAGAAAAACAAGCAAATAATTTCATTCTAAATTTGCTTTTATTTTAGGATTGAGAGACTCTTGTATCCTTTCCTTTTAGAAACAAACTTCTTGTTTGAATATAAATAAGGGAAATTTCAATCTATATCTGCCCAGGGGAAGAAGCAAAAACTGTCTGAAAAAAATAAGAAAATAAACGGTTTATATACATGTGACGGGGAATTCTTGCCATATGCTATTAAACTGTTGAGAGCGAATAGTAGCAGATGGATGAAATGTGCTCCTGTTTTCTGGTCCTATTAGTAGCTGTTAACATGACACCACAAAGCAATTTTCTCCTTGTGTTAGGATCTGCCATTTTTGACTCTGTTTTGGTTTTGTGTTTGTTTGCTTTTCAGTTTGGTGTCTTTACTCTTTGGGCTTTGAAGTTTTGTTTGTTTATTCCTTCAGTTATTCTGATAGTTTTGTTCTCCATCTACAGCCTTCTAGTGTGTGTTGTGTTTCTCTCCTCTTGTTTTTAGTTTCTTAGTAGTTGCTTTCTTTTCACTTTGTATGATATTATTATTATTATTATTATTATAGTTCTTGTCTTCCTTGGATTCTTTAGTTTAGTTCCTCTTTTAGTATCTCTGTATTTATTTATGGTTAGGTATTTGTTTTCTTTCCAGCTCTTCCTTATAGGTTAGGTTTTGTTATTGTTATTTTTGGTTTGTACATATCCTGGTTCTCTGTTCCCTTTCCAGTCAATTCAGTCAGTGTGGTTAGGTTTGTTTACTTTAATAACCAGGTTCTCTTTATGGGCTCTTTGTTTGTTCTTAGGTTGTTGTTGTTCTTGTTCCCTCTAGTTTCTCTGTGTACTTTAGTTCATGGTTATTCTAGTTTTCTTATGCTTCATTTGATTATTTATCTTTGTCTATAGGTTTGCTTGGTCTGTGTTTCTCTTTATTTGTTTATTAGTCACTTCACCCTTGCGCAGTCTTTGTATTTGTTTCACCTATTCCTTCTGCCTCCCTGCCTCCTTGTCAAACCTGTTCCCTGTTTACCTGCCCTTTGTATTCCCTTAGTATATTAGTTAGTCTTGTTTAAGTGTTCTTTGCTGGTTCCTCGTTTCACAACTCAGGTCACTACCCTAGACTGTGCCTTGTGTGCCATGTTCCTGCAGAACCTGCTGACGTAAGTTTTTGGATTTAAACTCTGGTTATGTCTTGCAGTGATTTTTGTTACGTTTGTAATTTTTTGAATAAAGCTGAAGACTGCTTGTTCTCCAGAAGTCCACCGTCATCTTCACAATCTTGAGCAGGTTATGGTTGAGGTGGTTCTGACCACACTAGTGAATCTATTGTGTATGGTACACGCGTTTGAATAAAATAAACTATTCAAGCAGATAACTGGAAAGAACACAGAACCATCTTTATTCATTCCCGTTCCTGCTTACACCAGCCAGCACCCCCAGTGGAGCTGCATGGTAATACAGTACTTACACAGCAAAACACAACATTATCCACCACGCAGGATAACAACAAATACCAAGATGGCCTCAAGACCCTTAACTACAGGTTCAATTGTTCTGCGTTTCTGGAACACCACAGAATCCACCTCCTGTCTGTATGCAGACTCGTCATTATCCTGGATCAGACCATTAGCAGATGTGTCATGTGTGAACTTCAGGAGTCACTGAGGTGCCATCATTTGTGAGAAGAAGAGTGGCGAGAAAACACACCCCTTGGGTCACCATTGCTGATGGTTCTTGAGAGGAAGATGATTCTCCCAAGCTTCACATAGTGCTCCCGGTCAATGGTCCAGCCATTGCCTGGACCTAAATCTAATTAAGCATCCCTGGAAAGAAGTAAACATTGCTATAACAGTAGATAAGGGGCAAGTTTTGATGAGTAGATATTTTCTTTAAGACATTCCCTGACATACTAAGATCAACACATATTTGTCTTACCCTAACGACATGGTCTCTTGTCTTACCCATTTTAAAGAGCTGTTTATCTGAAATAGGCCTCTTTGTCACATCATATTTAAACTCCAGGGGAACACAAAGCCTTAGATTACTAATTAAATGTTCCTTGGCCCTCTGATCTACTTAAAAAGTTTAGTGTAAATGAAGTGTTCTTGATAAAAGTTGTTTAAGGTGTACCAATAGTTGTGACCCCAGTGATTTTGGTAAAGACAGCTACTTTTTAATACAAAATTTTTCTCCAAAAAATAAATGTATACATATTTAAAGGCTACATTTTTGGTGAGGTTACTGATATGACATTTATTTATTTATTAATTTGGGCTGTTTTTGCCCTATTCAATAAATGCACTCAAATTAAAGGTTCATGTTTTATTGGTACTTGTTTGGTAAGATTAGATGTTTTGTAGTTTTTTGTTTTTTTTTATTAGTATTTCTTATTGTGGGTTGTTTATTCTCTACTGAATAAATGTAATTAAATTATTGGTTGGATGTTTCTCAGTTTTTCAGTGTGGGATTATGCCACTGCAATGATCTTAAGGGGTGTCAACATTATGGGAGGTACTGTATGTACTGAAGAAGAAATTTAAGATTGTGATGTAATGCAAAGACAAGATTATTTAGATAAGAATTTTATCAACACTACCTTTTGCAAAACACAAACCAGAGGCCTAAATCACAAGAAAAACAAAACAAGCAAACAAAAAAATAATAGCAATAAATCAAGAAATGATAACTGGGATGCCTTTACCAAGCAGCTACAGATTTTTTCCTTCCTTTCCTTCCTGTTTTCTGCCTTCATCTTTTATTGGCTTTTGGAAGACTGCCTGAAAATGTGCCTATCGCAGATGTTTGGACAGAAGGTGTTTGCATGCTGTTCGTTTATACACTGCCATACGGGACACAGTATGACCACCACAATAACCAGTAAGTAACACTCTCCATGTGCACAATGCCTCGCCAACTTCTACCTTCTGTTTTTGTAGCACAAGCGTGCCCCCATGGATTGAGAAGCACCTTGATGCTTCTAACGTACCCAAACACCACTGTTATTAAGTCCTCAGTCGTAAATGAATTAGCATTAGCGGGTTTGTTTCAGGAGAAAAATAAGCAATTTTTATTCAGTTTGTGCATGTGTGCCCAGGCGTGAATTTAAATGCGAGCACATATCGCAATCAATAAGAGCTTGAAAAGAAATACCACTCATGCAAACTTCTTCATAACATACTAACTTCACTCTGCTGCTGAAAGCTACTGTTGGCCATCTGTCACCACTTGTGAAGGTGAACACACTGTGTACCTGAACCAGTTCCAATTTTCTCACACTACCACTCCCACTACATATTGCGGGGGTACAATATCTCAAGCTTTCAACAACATATTCATCTGTTTCAGCAGTTTGTTTTATTTTTTTGAGATTTACTCTTAAATAACACCAAAACACAATCATCCTGAACATAGTTCTATCTAAACATCAAACATCTCATGTTTCTCTGAAAATAATGTTGATAAATGAGACATAGCAATATCACAGAGATGCACAGAGTTTGGTAAAACTAACTCTGCAGCATGTCTGCTTTATAAATTTACTTCACATGTGTCCAGGTTACGGGACTATTTTTCACTTTTTGTTTAAATCATGTCCACTGTGAAACATGAAGAGAACAGTTCAGTTCATTATTGCAGCTCACTATTACAGTGCAGCTGACAGAGCTCCATATGTTGTTCATTGTTTTACTTGCAGCCATAGTTTCCTGCTTGAAATATGATTATTTAACAGTGATAAAGGGGGGACTGTTGTCATTCCAAAATCTGGTCCTGCATCTGGTGGATATTCTCTGGATAGTTCTATAATGCATTTTATGACAGTCAAAGACAAATTAGTGCATAATTGTGAAATGATACATGGTTTTAAAAATTATTATTATTTACAGACCTGAAAAGTGTGACACACATTTCTTTAGCCACCTGAGTCAGTACTTAATAAAATCATCTATCACTTCAATTACAGCTGCAAGTCTTCTGTTTGTTTCTACCAGCTTTGCACATCTAGAAAATGATTTCTTTTTCCCCATTCGTCTTTGCAAAATAACTCAAGATCATCCAGTTTGTACAGAGAGCGTCTGTGAAAATCGATTTGCAAATCTCGCCATAGTTTCTCAAATGCATTTGGGTCTGGACTTTGACTTGACTATTCTAACTCATTAATATCCTTTGATCTTTATTCAACCAGTTTTCTTGTGTCTCTGGCTATGTGTTTAGGACCATTGTCCTGCTGGAAGTTGTAACTCCACCCCACACTCAAGTCTTTTTCAGATTCTCTTCTTCAAATCTTTTCTTCAGGGATTGTCCTGTAGTCAGTTTCCACCATCTTACCATTATAGCTGACAAGCTTCTTTATCCCTGCAAAGGAAAAGTGTTCACACAGTATGATGCAGCCATGGTAGAGATGGCGTAATCAGGTTGATGTGCAGTCTTAGTTTTCTGCCAATTGTATCGTTTTGAATATCAACTAAAATGTTTAATTTCTCATTCTCATCTGACTAGCATAAATTTTTTCCACATATTGTTTGAGATGTATTTCTTCGTTCGTTCTTTTTTTCAACCATGGGCTGGGAATCTTTGCAGCTACTCCAGAGTTAGCATGGATGCTTCTCTGATTATTGATCTCTTTCCTGGGTCTGTCAGTTTAGGTGGATGACCATATGTTGTCGCATTTTAGTAAGGATGATTCAAAAGGTTTTTTTCTTTTAATTATTTTCTGTACATTTGATCTAAATTTACTCTACCAGCATCACTATCACTGGCTCAATGTTAAGCAGCTAAAACATCTGCAATTTGCTAAGCCTAAAAGTCTCTATTATATGACCAGTCTGAACAATAATAATTAAGACCAATAAAATCTGGCATATTCTTAGTAGGTATTCTCACTCTGATTTGCGATGATGGTATAAAACGTTATTTAAACTATTAAACCCATGACTTTATTGTCCTGCTGCAGTGTATAGAGATATTTTATTATCTGGATTCCAACTAAACCATTAAACCTTTACTTGAGTCTTCATTATGAGGGATTAAGGTAATTGCCAGACACCAGAACAGTGCTTCTACTTTTAGTTTAGTGCTCAGAGGAAGAATGCATTTCATCCAGGGGAAAACCTGGTCTGATTCAGAGGGACGACATACATCTCACTTAGGACGGATCAGCTCTTCTTTTTAGGAATCTAGCCCAATTTATTCATCCTCCAATACACTGACAACCCAGTGTCACACTTCTTCTGTACTATTACTCACCAATCACCCAAGTAAAACAGTCTTACCCGCAACCAAAATCAATAGATTAAAAACTGATCTAAAATGGAGCAGAAAAGAAAAAACAATGAAATGTGGTGTTTTATCTTCTTGAGAACATAATTTTTAATCAATTATGTGAGCATTCACACAGAGAATGCTAGGGATCCTTAGACAGAACACTTTATAACCAATTTTAATTATAACTTATTAGCTTGACTTGACTGCATTGTTTGATAGCTGGGATCAATTTGGAATGTGTGTACTTGACTTCTAAATTTACTTTCTTTTGTACAGTGCCCTGAGATGACATGTATTGAGAATTGCCGCTTTATAAATAAACTGAATTGAATTGAGTTAAAATATAATCAAACGTTTATTAATAGCCTGTAAATCACTCTTTCAAAGAAGATTGTGAGGGAATCATCTGTACTAACAGTTTTTTGCAGATCTGGTCTTGCACAAATGGAAAAATACATATAATAATAAGAGTATTGTTAAATTCATGTCAGCATAATTTTATTATATTCAGTAACAGTCATACATCTGGGCAAGTTGAATCTTCTGAAGTATGGCAGCATATGACCCTTTATCAAGCCAAAACAACAAAGTATTTCGCCTTTTACAGATTTATTTTGTTAATGCTTCTTTGCCAGACCTAAATGTTTCGGATCTTAAAACTAATTTTATTATCAAACAAAGATAATTAAAGTAAATGTATTAAGGGAAAAATGCTTTCCAATCTCACCTGCCTTTGTGCAAAAAGTAACTGATATTGTTAAATCATGATCTAACCCCAATTAAACAAATGTTTTGGAAAGTAGAATTTACTTTCTTAAAAGGGACCTGTTATGCAAAATTCACTTTTTGATCATTTTTATACTTCCATGTGGGTCTCTAATGCTTCTACAAACAGTCCAAATGCAAAAAACCCATTCAGCCATTTTTCCTGGCTCTAAATGAATGTTTTATTTTTTCTAGAAAAAAAGCAGGCTTTCAAACGCTGTGTAATTGTAACATCACAATTACACTGGCACCTAGCAAAATTACGTGGGTCCCGCTCCCCAACATTGAGCTGGGGGGCTTGGCCAGATACAGCTAATCTGCATAAACCTGACAGAGTCCTAAAACAGCTCATTCTGAAAGGAGCTCAAAATAGGGGCAACTGAGGAGATGAAATCTCATTATATGAATCTGTAATAAACATGTTTTGTATAGCCCATAGACCTATCCCAAATGTTTAAAAGGAAGTATAATAGGTCACCTTTAAGCCACACCCAAGCTTGATTACTGTCAGACCTATACAATAAAGAAATCTTCTAAACAGAAGCTATAGATCTATGAACTAGGCTTAATGATTTCAGAAAGTAACACATGACCTCATCTAAAGAAATTTCAGAACAAATGAGCCCCCTGATATTGATTAGTCTGGAAAGGGTTATGAAGCCATTTCTAATATTTTGGGACTCCAGTATACCACCGTGAAAGCCATCATCCACAAACGGAGAAAACATGGAATGGCGGTGAACCTTCCCAAGAGTGGCTAACCTACCAAATTTACTCCAAGACTGCATAAACAACTAGGAGGTCACAAAAGAACCCCGAACCACGTGTTAAGCACTTAAGGCCTCACTTACCTGAGGTAAATTAATTGTTTGTGATCGGGGGTTACAAGAATTGATGGAACCATAAATTCTGCTCATTATTGAGGCTTTTGCTGAAACTAGAGGAGAGATTTACCTGATGATTATTTACATGCTCTCTGACACTTTCACGTACTCTTAGCCAAAAGTCATAGACTTTTGGCTAAAAGTACGTGGTGACCTTTCACATACTTTTAGAGTGGGGGCCACTCTGTGGGGACTCCTTTTTGCCATTATTTGGGATTGCTGGGGGGTCCCTGGCCTCGGTTTGGTCTGTATCAGTGTGAGCACAGATAGAACAAGAGGGGGCCAGTTGGGGATTCATGCTGGCATCTTGGCACCCATCCCCTCCTACCTAACATATGCAACACTACACATCAGTAGGGTTTTGATGTGTGGAACAGGTGTGGTCTTTTTTTTGCTACTGCCTGGCATCAGGGCTGGTTTGGTGAAACTGGAGGTGTCAGGAGGACTCACCTGTGCCTTTTTGGACTGGGGCCCGCTGCTCCTGTATTTCACTGACAACCTGCTTCTGTGCAGGGTGTATAGCTGCCCAGCCTTGTGTCTGTCTGCCTGGGGCAGTTGCAGCCTTCCAGAGCTGAGTCCATCTGTCTTTTACTTATCTTGGGTGCTGTGTGTTGCAGGCTTTCTAACCTAACAACCTAATAACTGTGCACATCCAAGTGACAACCTCACTCACATACAGCCACTGAGCATAAATACACTTAATTTTACACATATACTTACCCACACACACATACACAAACCCATGCATTGAAACACAAATAACCCAAATTGTTGAAGGTTATACAAACACAGGTTACTATTACATCATTGTGGCCTGCCTACCCTGATGCTGGATCCTGTCTTGATTTAGTAAATCAAATCATGCAATGAGGATTCCCTCTTAAAATATATTTTTTTTAAGAGCAAATCTGCCTTGGCACATATAGGCAACCAACTTTTTAATATAGTATGCCTAGAATGCCATCACTGGACAAGTGAAAAAAGAAAGATTCTGGCCCATTCTGCAAAGTAAAGTGGGCCAAAGTTCCTCCATATCATTCTTGTTGGCAGGTGTTGCCACCAAGAATTACACATCTAGTTAATAGATTAATTACTTTTATACATAGGGCCAGGATGGTTTACATAACTTTTTTCTTAAATAATTATATCATCATTTGAAAACAGTTTGTTTTCTGTGATATCAAAATTTGTTTATTAATTTGAAACATTTAAGTATGCTATAAATGTTAAGGATAAGAAATTTGTTAGGATCCAAATACTTCTCACACCTCTGTAGTTTAAAGTATTCTAATAAAAACACTTCATATTTTTTTTGAGCAATGTAATTTCTTTTAGGTTTTTTTCTTTCATTGCATTTTTTCTCTGCTCAGATTTTAATGGGCAAAAAACTAGTATATATATAACTGAATAGCCACTGCCTTTGAAAGAGGACTGTATCAGAAGCTGATGCAACTGGGGCCATTCATTGTGAATAGATTTATTTGATAAGGAAGTCTGACTTCAATGGAGATTTCAAGTAGACATGTGAAAGCCAATCCAGTTTAAACTTGTCTTTTTTGTCAACAATCAAGTAGTGGGAAAGAAGAAAAAGCTTCTGAGATGTTCTAGTCATTGTCAGCATTCTTATAATAGCAACAAAGCTACTGTATGGAACATAATGATTTTGTTTGACAAAAAAATACGAATTTATCTGAAATAGTGGTAAAAGTTCTACTGTTCTCATCAGAAGATTTATATACATGTCACATGATTATGTATGTAAGAAGATAGCGTTGTTTTATCTGTCCCAGAACCATTTTCAAAATGTATTTAAGGTTATTATCTCTTTATAACCCTCTATACCATCTATTGAGCAGCTTTGGTTAAAGGGTTTGGGGGTGGTCCTACATCTCTATTAATTTATTCGCTTTGTGCAGTACACCAGTGCAACAGAGAACAAAATAGACCCTCAGCATGATACTGCCACCACCATACCTAACAGTTGGTACAGCAGTCTTAAATATAAAAGACTCACTGAATGTAACACGTTTCTCCAGAACACATGGCTTGTCCGTGTGGGCAGCTGCAAATTTAGTCATTATTGAGAGCCTCTATTTTGGAGCGGGGGCTTCTTTTTCGGTTGGACCCATTTAGTTAATGCCAATGTTAAACTTGCTTCACTTTAGAGTAACTTTTGCTTTTGCACATCTTCTAGTTCATGACAGGCTTTTCCCATAGTGGGTATTTTCACTTGAGTGAAGCAGTTTGGGTCATATGGCTAAATTTGGAAGGAAATATGGATTCCACTAGTACAAAGATCTCAAACATAGATCAAATTCACCTTATGTGGCCCAAAACCCAACTCTGTTCTCCACCCTCTCAAAAGATATGTTTAAATAAAAATCAGCTGAAAATTCATTAGACATTCATGTCAATGATGAGTGTATGTAAATCTTTGCTTTCACCATCTCCATTAAGATTTGATTATGGTAGGTTATCTAACCAACACATTTCCATTGTTTGCCTGTTTTTTCTATTTTTCAGAAGGAGCAGAAGAAAACCTACTATTAGTAAGGGCCATACTGCTTGTTTGTTTACCCACACAAATTGGAATGCAAATGTCCCTCTTTGCCCCCACTCCTCCAAAATAAGAAAAAAAAAAATCTGTTATTAAAATTCAGATAATGTATTCCGGTTTCTGAATACTATTTGAGAAACGTTATTAATTTCATATATCAAGTTCGGAGCGGCCATCTGTTCGCTGCGCACCGCTGCACCTCCCTCCATCTGCCCCTGAGTTCCCCGTGCGCCATTCTGCTACCACCAGCTTTTATGCTCACCGGCTTTTTGATTTGTCACTCCTCACTAGCTAGGCCAATCTGAACATCTCATGGTATAGAGTCTAGGAGGAGCCTGGTAGCGCATTTTAACTCATCGGGATGCAGTAACTTCCATAAACATTCTCCCCCTATGTGTCAGTCTCTGAAATCTTTTTTTTTTTCATTTCTATATTGCTCTTCTTCTTAGCTTATTTGTTTAACTCTGTTTTCCCCCAGTGTTCACCGCACCTCTCTTTCCTTTCACTTCCTTCTGTAAGTGGAAGAAGCAGATTGTGCAGTCGGCACAGTGCGATGTGTCCCTGCCACAGTTAATTTAGCATCTGTGCCTCCATGAATATGAATACATTTACACGTCCAGGATATAATTAGGTGCTGGAGTGTGGAGAGGGTTCATGACACTCCAGGTGGGGACAGGCACAGAGATACAGTGAGAGAGCGAGAGAAAAGAAATAAATGTGGAAAAGAGGAGCAGGTAGGGCTAAAACAATCTCCCAAGCTGCGTGACCTCTGTCGCCCCACTAAGCACTCACATCAATCATATGAAAACGGCTGGACCTGCATGGCTGAAGGGGTTTACATACCTGGCAAAGAGCTGAAGCTTTACTGTATGGTATGGTAAGGTAAGGTAAGTTTATTTATGTAGCGCTTTTCAGTAACAAGACACTCAAAGCGCTGTACATACAATTACAATACAATCACAAAGAAGATAAACACAGAAAAACAAATCAAACGATACTACAATCCTTCTAAGAAATCTAAAAATCTATGAATCCTTCTGAGAAATCTAAAAATCTCTGGCCAACATTACAATGATACAGATAACATTAATAATC
>JAHUTJ010067061.1:0-18753 GCA_036250325.1 Characodon lateralis
CGAGATGACCTGAGAGGTCTGGGTGGTTGATCCACTGACAACAAGTCTGTAATGTATTTTGGTGCTAAGCCATTCAGTGATTTATAGACTAACAGAAATATTTTAAAGTCTATTCTCTGAGCTACAAGGAGCCAGTGTAGGGACTTTAGAACCAGGGTGATGTGCTTTTCTCCATACACTTTCTATCTGCATGTGACAATTTTTATGACCATCTATACTGAATGGGTTTCAAACCTTGTAAAGTAGCGACTAAGTAAAGGTTAATATCCAGTAGTGGGAATAAGAGAATTAAAATGGAATAATCAATACTTGAAAGCATTGTGTCTCTGAACAGGCAATAAAAGAAGATCAAATCTTCAGTTTGAATGACAGCAGAAACATGACTCAGTTGACCAGAAAGCCCTCTCTGGGGCTGCACAGCATGGTTTCTATGGATCTGTGCGTGTGTGCGTGCATGTGTGTGTGTGTGTGTTTGTGTATGTGTGTGTGTGTGTCTCTCTGTTTTAGCGTGTGTTAGTATGTGTGTGTGTTCCCCGCACCCTTCTCTGCAGTGCAATTGTGCCTTTCTCTGACATGCACCGGCACTCACAAATCCACACTGCAGAACAGAGCAAGCCTGGTCCTGCATACCAATCACAGAATGGGACTGAGAGAGAGATAGAGAGCAGGAGAAAGCCTGTAAAGCCGGGGGGACAAAGAGCACAATATGAAAGAGAAACATCCCTTCGCCTCCCTCCTCTCCCCGTTTCCCCTCATTTTCACCTCTGCGGTCAGCTTTTCATCCCGCCTGGCGGAGCGAGTGGCAGCTCTGCATTTAACACAAAGGGATTCTCCTTCCCAGGTTTTCCCTGCTGAGGCGGGGGTGGTGCTGGGAGAGGGGGGAAATGGAGCGGCTTGGTTTGCTACTGCAGATGCCTGGCAATCAAGTGCCACAGCAGAGTCTCTCTGCTCTGTCTTGATATCAAAAATGGAATGGCTCTAAAAATGGAACAGCCATTGATTGGATCATCATTAGGTTCATCTGACAGAGTAAACAGGGGAATGGGATTCAGAGCCCATTTGAGAACAAAGTTGGAAAAATTGTTATCTTAATTTGCTTCTTTGGGTTATTTAAAGTTAGGCATTAATAATAACTTGAAGTGAAAATGGAGGAGTTCCTTTAGCAAAGTGCATAAGTTAAAAGATGCAACCGGGTCGGACTATAAAACTGTGTCCAGAGCTTGGGACTTCTGCACTGTTCAATCAATCATCTAAAAATGTCACCTAATGTGACAGGCCGGGCAAGAAGATCATAAATCAGAGAAGCAGCGAATAGGCCCATGGGAAATCTGGAGAAGCTGCAGCTATTCTGAGGTGGGATAGTCTACAAAGCTGACCTTATGGAAGAGTAGCAAGGAGAAAGCCAGTGCTGGAAGAAAGCTAAGGATATCCTATTACATTTTGCCACAATCAGCTGATTCTGATTCTGATGTAGGGACACACCAGACACGTGGAAAAAGGTGCTCTGATCAGAACCAAAAATTTTACTTTTCTACAGCTTATAAAATAGGGCACTCTGTCGTAATTTATTATTATGCAACTCATATTTAACCAGTAAATTTTTTTGTCAAAGGGGCCGTTAAGTCAACAGATCATTAGCTTTAGCTCTACCCACTGCAGCTCTGTTGAGTTGAGGTCTCGCTCAGCAGCTGAGAGGGAGAGAAAATGAGTTTAGGTTTTTATTATAACTGATGATCCTGTCACAGCAACTATACTTTATATATTATATAGTTGCTGCAAAGTCCAAAGAAAGGTGCTCTTACTACTAAAGAATTTTCACCGCACAGACCTCCATGTTGTATCACCTTTCAAGCAAGAGAAGAACAGATAGACTGCTCCAGTTAAAATGAAAATCCAGTCTTTCACCATCATCATTTCACAATGATTGCACTTCCAGAGTTCTAATTTCGTTCAGATGGAGTTTGTAAAATTCACAGGTATTTAATTTAAAAAAAAGCCTGAGAGATTGGGTTAGTAAGTTATTAAATTTGTTGTGTACCGGCGGACATAGGTTACTGGCCTGGTGGCTGGGCTGCTCCTGGGCAGATCCGGGATGGACTTGGGGGCTCTGGGTTCCTGGGGCGTGTCGCACCCGGGCTGTGGTCCTGGTTGGGCCAGGGGAGGCTTGGGTCCGGGTGGGTATGTCACCGGGGTTTTGGGCCGGCGCATGCTCTGGCATCCGGCACCGGTGGGCCTAAGGGCCTCCTAAACTGGCGAGTAGGTACCATCTCATTGCAGGTGCTCTCTCCTTCAAGGAGTGCACTCTGCTGGTGGGGCAGAGGATCTGTGGGAGGGGGCGGGGCAGAGTCAACCTGGATGTCTAATGTCTTATGTGTTGTGCGAGTTGTTCGAATGTTGGGGTGGGTGTAGGTTTTCTTCCGGGATGGAGGTGGGTGGTTAGCCTTTCGTGGGGATGGGCATGGTTTGGACCTGGGTGGTTCCTTGGACCTGGGTGGTTCCTTGTCTAGATTCAGGTTCCTGACGCCGGCCCCGGTTCTGTCTGGGGGAGAGGGGTCAGAGGGGTCTGCATGGTTTGGCGGGCGGGCTGGCCGGGGTTGATCTCGGGGTGGACTGGCCTTGGATTCTTCGTGGGTTTTGGTTTTAGCTCTGTGGGCTCTCTGCCTTTTGTGGGCTTCGGTGTGGGTTTTCTCGCAGGGCTACTTCACGCAGGGGCATGGGGCATGTTCTTGGACCTGGATGCTATGGGTCTTCTTCTCACGTGGGTGCACTTTTGCAGGTGGCTTTGTTTATGGAGGGCTGGTGGTATCATAGCATACAAGGCATCTCACAAAGAAAAGTCAATTCAATCCAATCATAAAGACAGATTCTAAGTCAACTACATATATTCAAATTTGTTCTATATACCAATGCAGTCAAATTCAGTTTATTATTCAGAATGCTTAAAAGGTTTTCTATCTGAAGATACCCAGCAGATTGAGTCGAGTCAGTGATTTGCTGCATTCCCTCCAGGTCAAGCATGTAGCTTTGTGTTGACTTTGCAGCAATCTCACACTGAGCATGCATGTAGAAACATCAGAAAGGAAAACTCCCCTTTAACAGGAAGAAACTTCCAGCAGAACCTGGCTCAGTGTGAACGGCCATCTGCCATGACCAACTGGGGATTTGAGAAGACAGAGAATGCATACAAAAAGGACAGAAGTATTTACCTAGGAGTACTTTCTTTGTTTAAAAATGAAAAAAAAAAAAAAGAACTTAAGGCAGTAGTAGCACCTTTAGTAACTTCATCTAGGATAGAAACACAGCTAAACAGACAGCCTCTGAGTCAGTTTTCAGGTCTATAGGAATAAAGAGAGCACATAGTAATTGTAGTAAAAGCTCAGTCAAGGTGTATGTCTGGTAGAAAAACAGGGTTAAACACTGAAATGCATCTTATTTGGTGATATTGCAACCACAGACATCAGTGCTTTGCCCTTTAAGTTAAATAACACAGTTAAAAATCTTGGGGTAATATTTGACCAGGAATTTAACTTTGATAAACAAATTAACTCTGTAGTCAAATCTAGTTTTGATCATCTGCGACTGTTGACTAAAGATAAATCGTTTGTAAATCACACTGACTTAGAGAAAGCCATTCATGCATTTGTCAGTTCTAGACTTGATTATTGTAATGGTACCAATGCCTTGGGATGAAAATTCTTGCACTATATAAATAAACTGAACTGAATTGAACTGCATTTGCATATTCTAAACGTATACATATTGTCAGGATTATAATATTGACTCGGTAATATCGGAAGTTGAAATACTGAAACTACTCATTTACAAAATCATTATTTAACCCATTAGTAATCCCACTAATTAATAGTAATGTAATATCAACAGACAAAACTGAACAAACTTAACACCTACTAAGGGAGATTCCAAAGGGACATACTGATGGACGTTTTAAAATATGTTTAGCTGATCTAAGGTCTAATTTTATCAAAAGTTCAGTGAGTGTATGAAATGTAAAGTCAAGGTTTTGTGCATAATGTGGAACTTTAAACACCTGTGTTAGGTTTAAAGGAAGTTTGGAGAGAAAAATGAGAATTCAAAAGGAGAATTTGAAGGTTCTGACATCAGAACTGTTGTGATGTCAGAAAACACCCTTAGACAAACTGATCATGAAATTCATTACTCATACCTGGTTCATGTGTCATTTATTGTGTCAGTCATTCATTTATTCACTTTTTAAATTGTCCTTCTAGCCATCTGCCAATTTGGGGACCCAGTCTCTGGTTGGCTTTTTTAGTAAAAGTACAGGGAACAACACTTGTAAAATATTAATAAAATGCCATACATGACAATTACAAGGTTAAAGAAGCATATGCCCACATACCTCTCTCAGTTAGCTGAGCTGGGTCTCTTGGCTTGTGGTTCTCACAGTGCCCTTTCTCAGCTGTTAAACTCAGCCACAAGGTCATCTCTCATGGAGGCATTGTCATTGAATGTTCACTAATTCCTGTCTTTGAAATTCAGAATCAAACAGTGGAACAAATCAGAAAGTAGTCTTGCTGGATAAGCTGCAGTTAATCTCTATAGAGATATAGATAGATAATCAAGATGGTTTTCTTTTGCCTTTGTGTTTCCCTTGGTCATCTGTGAGATTTGCCTGGGAAGTCTTATGGGTGCCATTTTCACCTAGTCTGGTTTTATTTGATGATATGAAACATGTAAGTGTGACTAAAGCAATAACATAAGAAATCTGTAAGTGGGCAAAAATCTTTTAACGGCACTGTGTTAAATTTTGGCGAATCGCACATATTCCAGTACTACAGCTTCTGAACCATTGGGCAGTGTTTACGGGCAGATTTTATATTGTGAAAATGTCAGGTGTGTTGTGTTTTGTTGTTGTGCACTGTGCTTGGCTTCTAGGTGGCTCTGGGTTCGTGAGGAGTGGTGACAGGTGTTTCCATATTCCTTAGTCATCCTTGGAGAGTATTTAAGATGGAGGCCGCCAGCAGTTCAGCGCCAGAGTGTTGCCCTCAGTGGTATAGACTCAAGCCACAGTTAACCTAGCTTTGTCTTTGCCATCCAAGTAATTTTGTATGTGCTCCTTCGCAGGCCGGATACCTGGACCTGACTTTGTCCCCAAGCATCTTTGCTATTTTGGATTTTGACATTGGAGAAGGATCTCCAAACTACGTGGATTAAACCTGGTTTGCCTACCCTCTGCTTTCCGGAACTACTTCGACGGTGCTCTTCCTGGAACTACTACGGACCACATCAAGCGAACCCTGTCCACCCTCCCACACAATAACATCTCCAACAGAACCTCAGAGTTACCTCAAAGTGAGTCAAGCACTTGCCTGCTCTGTTCATCTCAGTGTGCAGCTCTGTTGTTGTCTCACCCCTCCTGCTCTATCATCCTCCACTTAAGGCAGATTTGTTATTTAGTAATATTCACCATTTGATTCATACATTCTTACCATGTCTACTTACTTTGCAGTTTGTCTTCCGGTTCCAGCTCCGCCCCTTTCCCCTCGCTCACTGTAAAATAAAGCCTTTGTTAAACTTTATCAGTCTCCTGATTGCTCACTGCATGTGGGTCAAAACAATCCGTAAAACTATGACAGAAAATAGCAAAGCGGGTAAAAGGATAGCCCTTTCCAACAAGCTAATGCAAGTCTCACAAATCCCCAGCGTAAAATCCCACCTACAAATTTAACCTTTCTGACCTACATTAAATTACAGCCCTTCTTAAACATCTTTTAAATGTGTATAACCTTAAAAAAATGTTATTTTCTACCGGAAACTGGAGTTAGCCAAAGTTTATATGGAGCCCCATGTAGGAACTCTTGTGGGCCCACTTTAGCTAATTATGCCAATTAAATGGACTGAATGGTTGTTTTTTTTGCTTCACAAAAACATCAGTCCATTTATATATATATTTTTTTACATAAATGGCTCTTCCGACAAAGTGCTTTTTAAAAACGATTACATTTTTTTTTATTTTCAGTTTTCACAAAAAATCCATTATGATTTTTTTAAGTTCAGAAGTTCAAAACTGGTCAATCTCTGAGTGAAAAGCTCAAGCAGGACATTGTTTTATTTTCTTCTTGTTCTTTAACCTAGTAGCAAAAAAAAAAAAAAGGTTTATAATACTTTCTCCTGCTGCTGAAACAGGTTAACATCTCTGGGCTGCCATGCCTCAAGCTCCAGAGACTGTCACCACCCATTGCAATCCCAGTGCCATCTGCTGCATCTCCATCATCTCCAGAGAGCTGCATGCACCCTCATTACCAGCAGCAGGAGCAGCTTCTTCATTATCACCGGCTGCAGAGTCACAAACGTCTGCCTTCTTTTTAGCTGCTGTAGCCCCAGAGCTGCAAAAGCACACAGCAGCAGAACCATTTCAGTTGAAGGTCTCTGCTGACACCATCCCAGAGTTTCTTTAAACCTCTGGCACCTGCCCAGCCAGAGCAGCATGTTTGAGGGCCTCTTTTAGGGCTGCCTTTGAAAAAATCTTCTGCATTAAAATCATCATCACATCGTTTGCACCGTCCTAAGCATCATCTTAACTACCATCATCTTCTCCTGTAAATGCCCTGCACTTGTATAGCGCTTCAGGCCCAAGGACCCCAAAGCACTTTACACTACAATCAGTCATCCACCCATTCATACACACATTCACACACTGACGGTGGTGAGCTACACTGTAGCCACAACTGCCCTGAGGCAGACTGACAGAAGTGGGGCTGCCATACAATCGGCGCCAATGGACCCTCTAACCACCATCAGCAGTCAAGTTGGGTGAAGTGTCTTACCCATGGACACAACAACTGAGGCGAACAGAGCAGCAGTTTGAACCGGCAACCCACCAAAACAGACCCCTACCAACAGACCCACCATCGACCCACCATCATCATCTTCTCGTGTTCATCAGTCTTCATTATCCCCATCTTTTCCTGTGTCCTTTCACCTTCACCATCATCATCAACTGCGCCATCTGCATTAACATGATTATATCTCCTGCACTATTTTGTTGATGTCTTTTCCCACTCACACCATAATGATAAAGTATAAATTCTGATGTTTTCACTTTTGTTAGGATATGGATAAGAATCATCATTGACATACATTACAAGGATAAATGGCCTACATTTTGACATAAGGTTTAGTACATTGGGGTTAATTGCAGAACAATCTATAACCAGGTTGATTAGAATGCTGCAACAACACTTAAATTAAGGTTTGGACTTCTGCTATTACATACCATATCAGAGAGACACTTAGCCTACTGATAAACAATGAGGGACTGTACATCTATTGCATGGGAGTACCAGATATAAAACTACATGTGACCTTCTCTGGAGGCTACTTCGTCACTTTGATCTCCTAGATGATCCAGGGCAGGAGCCTCAGCACTGATCTCTGTAACCATTCCTCTGCCTTATATAGATAAAAAGTGTTAAAAGTTAAGTCCTGTTTGAGAGTCGTTTCTTTAAGAGAAAGTGTGATTGCTTCTGGGGACCAAGAGCCGGAGGGACTCCGAGGCATCTAACCGCCAACTGGGTGCTGTATCTCGGACAATCTGCATCATCAATTATCATCTCCTGAGCTAAGGCCCAGCCTAAACCCTACAGAGTTCTTATCTAGAGCATGATTTTGTGTTCGGATTATTTTTGGTTATGTATTTTTGTCACTGAGGGTATTTCATTCGTAGATCATTTCTCTGTCGTGGGTTTTTTGATACTTACTCTGGTATTCTGCTTTTGTGTGTTGTTTTAGATTCCTATTTTAGTGTTAGGGTTTAGCTGCTGCCTTGTAAGATCCTTTTGTGTTCTGTTTGATTCCCTTTATCTTCTATCCTGTATTTATCAGCCACCTTCATTCAGTTTGCCTGCTTGGCTTCTTCCTCTACTGCACAGGGATCATGATTTGGGGATGTTTCTTATACTATGATATTTATTACATACACAGCATCTTGTTTCAGTTTGAATTCATCAAAACACTCAAAGGAGGTATTGTAGCCTTTTGCCAAAGAGGAAACACTCTTGAACTGGGTGGTAAAGCAAGACAACAACCCCAAACATATAAGTAAGCAAGCAGCATCTTGATTGCAGAACAACAAAATTAACCTTACGCAGGGGCCACCCCATCCCCAGACCTTAATTTAATAGAAAACTCATGGGATGGCGTAAAAACAAAATGTTACTGAGACAAAAGCAAGAAATATAGAGAGATTGTGGAACGCAGTCCACTCATCCCGGGATGGAGTTCCTGCTCACAGGTGCCAGAAGTTGCTTGACCCCATGCAATACATATTTGAAGCACTTCTTGGTATTTCTCAGCAGTTCTTAAACAAGCAAATATAACTAAATATCAGTTCAGTGATTAACAGGAAAGCTACATCTTCCAGCATTTTTAAATGTCAATATTAGAGTTTTTTTTTTTTTTTATGCAGACACCGCTATTTCTTGAGCAGCCTATGATTTTCTTTTCATCACTTTCTGTAGACAAACAAGTTTGGTGAATGTTTCTTTATGATTTGATTTGGAAGAGAATAGGGAGTGTTTCCAATAAATGTGCACTGTATAAACATAAAGGCTAATAAAAGGAAATTGGGCTCACTTTTGTAAACACCCTGGTATCATTTTAAACACTGCTGTGTATTTCAGTTGAGCGTTTCAGTGCCTTGATTTCATAACTTTATTCTAAGGCTCTAAAATTGCCTCTGAACGAGCACCAGGCCTGAACCCTTCCTGTCTGTGATTAGCATTTAGGGTAATATGTATGCAACTAAACATAGCTACAATCAAAAGTGAGATAAATAATGTTGTTTTTTTTGTTGAGTCTCTCCTGCTGTTTTGAATTGTAGGCTTAGACCCCAGCTGCTTTTTGCTCATTAACTCCTATTCTCTGTAACAGGCATTCAGGGAAATACACTATACAAACGTTAAAGCCCACGTCAGTAGCTTTCATTGTAGCAAAACTTTCCTCACCTTCAGCTCTCACTGCTCATTTATATTCTATTGACAGTGACAGCCTTTTATATTGGATATTGCTCATGGGGACAAAGGCATTGTGTTGCCATCTGACAGATATTTTCCCCAGGTAGGCTCCAGAGCTGAAGGAGAACGAGAATTGCAATTTGATTCTTCTCCGGCACAAATCTAGATGATTTGTGATGTTGGCGGCAAACAGTTCAATGTTATTTCATCTAAAAGTTTCTGGTAGAACAAATTAAATGGAACTTTGACATTGTAATACAGTAAAATATACAAGTCCTATCTTACAGAGCAGTTGTCTCTTTCAGGTGATGTTTCTGAGACAGACTGTTTTTACTCACAAATCATGTTAGTCTAAAGCTGAGAGGTTTGCTTTAGATTTTCAATGAGTGCATAGCTGAGATAATGCAGCCTCCTCTCTAAATCTGAACATATGGACCTCTATGAATGATGTGTCATTAATGATGCTTTCTGCAGTGGTGCTGTACCTTTGCTTCATAATTAAGCTTGACTGATTGTATGTAGAGTGGGGACACATCTTTGAGTTACATGACATGCACTGGAAAAAAAATGTAAGTTTGAAGTTGCTTTGTGCTTGCTACTACACTTCTTTCAATTCATGCCACCTTCTGTGCAAATCTTCTACCCAGGGCCCTACAAAAGTATTTATAATCCTTGAAGCTTTCCACATTTTTTCATGTTATAACTACATACCTCATTGTATTTTATTGGTCTTTTATGTGATAAATAAACATGGTAGTTGGTAGTGTCTGCAGACAGCTATTTCAGTTTTGCCACAAATGTTCAATTGGATTTAGGGCAGACCTTTGACTGGGCCACTCTAACACCGTGTGCATTGATTCAAATCATTTCTGCCTTCAAATTGTGCTTATTGGTCAGAAACTGGATACGTTTTAAAACTCTCTAAATTGTTGGCAAGTTCAAATGTACTGGGCATTGTGATAAAAAAAAAATTCTGTTGCCTGAGGGCAACCCTGCACTTTAGAGGGTTTAAGTCTCCTGGTCCGCTTATGTCACCAGCTAATAATTAAACACAGTAAAGTATGATATATATATCTATATATACATAGGTACATCTATCTATATATAGATAGATGTGGAGGAGTGGAGGTTGGAGTTTGTTTGATTGAGTGTGTGGACAGGTGTCTTTTATCCAGATAACGAGTTCAAACAGGTGCAGTTAATACAGGTAATGAGTGGAGAACAGGAGGGCTTCTTAAAGAAGAACTAACAGGCCTGTGAGAGCCGGGATTCTTACTGGTTGTTAGGTGATCAAATACTTATATCACGCATTACAATGCAAAATAATTACTTACATATCACACAATGTGATTTTCTGGATTGTAGTTTTAGATTCCATCACTCACAGTTGAAGAGTACATATGATAAAAATTAAAGACTTCTACATGCTTTCAAGTGGGCAGTGTATCAAGTACTTGTTCTCCCATTGTATATATATATGGCTCAAAACACAGCATTTCAGAGAAATTATTCTGACTGTTAAACATGGTGGTGATAGCCTGGGACTGCTTCACTACAAGACAGTAACTCTAAGCCAATCAATAAGTCCTTGCGTATTGTAAATGGCTCAAAAAAGCATAAGAAAAGTATTGGAATAGCCTAGTTAAAGTCTACACTAAATCCAGTTGAGATGCTGTAGCATGAAAACACCCTCCAATATGGATGAAATAAGAACAATTCATCAAAGAAGAATGAGCAACAATGTCTCCACAGTGATGTAAAAGACTATCTGCCCTTTTTTAGAAATGCTTGATGGCAGTTGTTGCTGCCAAGAATGGAACAATCATTTATTAGGTTTACGGGACAATTACTGTTTCTCATAGGGCCAAGTTTGTTTGGAAAGCTTTTTACCCCAACTAAATAAAATCATTATTCAATAACTGCATATTTTTATTTACTTGTGCACAGGGGTCTTCGTTTGATATAAAAAGTTGTTTGATGATCTGAAATGTTTAATTGAGGCATACCAAACTGGTAAAAGGTAAATAATTTTTTACAGCACTGTAGTCGGGCTTATTCATATTATTTTAGAATAACCTAAGAGAAGCACAGTCCAAAGCTCGTGGACTCTCTTTGTACGTCAGCAACTGTCTAGTCAAATTTGCTGATACGGTCCTTGCACAAGTTCAAGAAGTGCAAGAGTACACAACAAGAAATGAAACTGCACAGAGAACAAACCCAGAGAGTGGCAATTATCACTTTTTATGTAACAGCTGCTCTGGAGCGTGGTAAAGCAGTTTGTCTTAAGTCAGAATAATGATGAAGCCTCAAGGCCTTTAACATCCATCTCCAGCATTATGCAATGCTGCTCAGGCTTAGTTATCTGAGCACCATATTATATAATTCGACAGAGGAATGATTCATGAATATTTCAGACAATATTTTTTCAGATTATTGCAAACGTTCTTTTGCTTCTTTATCTCATGCTGTTTTTCTGGAGTTAATGAGAAGAACATCTTTTCAGAGGTGCTCTGCAGGAATTTTCCCTTGGCTTTGCAGGAACAATTCTCTGGCCATTGTTGTGTGTTTGAAGACAAGAATGAGTCTTGTCAGAGCCCCTCTGAGCCCCTTTGATCTGATATACTAATAATCATCCCTCGTGCCTTGACATAAGGTCAAAGATATATATTTTCTCTCTTTTTTTAAAACCTCATCTGTCCTCCCTCTCAAGGTCAAAAACTAAAGCCATGCTCAGGAGAATGCTGGACATTTTAATAACAGGAATTCACTGTGTCACTGTGTCGTTCTCCCGGACAAAAGCATTAAAGGAGCTATTGATGCCATCAACCATGTTAACCTATTTATTTTAAACTATAAATAGTACTACAAGCTCAGTGTTTAACTGTTTCTCTCCTAGATAAACCCACCAAAGGAGCTAGAGAAAGTAATTCTCCATCATTGTGTCTGTGTTGTCTTCTGTCTTCTCATTCCCCAGCCTGGTTCTTATTAAAAACTCATTCTTAACTCCATCACCTACAAATGATCTATTCACTTCATACAAGAACAGTTTAAAACATTTTACATAATAAAAAAAGTTATATATTTATTGTTGCTTATTTCATTCATATTTTATACAGATTCATTATACAGAGTGAAATATTTCAAGCCTTTATTTCTCGTAATTTTCATGGTTATGACTTGCAGATAGTGAAAATCCAAAGTTCAGTTTCTCACAAAATAGAATATTGTGAACACGTTGAAGCATATTCATGGGAAGTTGAGTGGAAGGAAAACGGTGCAGCAGCAACAGGGTTAACCGCAGCCTTGAGAGGAATATCAAGTAAAATCCATTCAAGAATTTGGTAGAGCCTCACAAAGCATGGACTGAGACTGGAGTTAGCAAGTACAGACAAATCCTACACATGGGCTACAAATGCTATATTCCTCGTGTCAAGCCACTCCTCAACCAGACATGTTGGGCCTCCTACATTTGATGGGGGGCCTAAACTGATCCAGGAGAGAGAGCAGTCCAAGACCCAACCTGTCACAAGAAACAGGCACACATACGGCACTCACGATCACACATTCCCACCCTAATGCATACACATAAAAACACTCATACCCACGCACCCAACGTAAAGACAAACAACAATGGACGTCATACACTTACTCACACTCCCCATGCATTCTCTATACTCCCAGGACCAGGTGCCGATAGCCCATAGGGGCAACTGGCCAACGGACTCAGGAGGTGGTCCCCTTCCCTCCGGGGGTGGAGACAGGCAGACTGCCCCAGCACCAGTCCAGACAAGTGCCGGCACCGCACCAACCCGAGTGACCCCGACCCGGGATCTACCGTCACTGCTGAACCAATCCAAATGCCGGTGACCCCACATCCAAGAAAAGGACACAACCTCCCCACCCCACACGCTGCAGCCCCTCCGTGCCACCCTGTAGCCAGCCGCCCCGGTCCCCCCTGGACACGACAATCAGCAGAGCAGCACACCGCCAAGCCCACCCAACCATCTGGCCAGGGCCAGTATCCCGAACCACCAGTCCATGAGAGAGAAACACGCACAACCCGCCAGCCACCCCAGTGAAGGCACAAGACATGCTCCACCGCCCCACCCACCCAACTGCCAAACGCAGGCCTGGCCCGGCCAGGGGCCAGAGCCACACAAGGAAGCATTGCAGGAAGGCTACCACAGCCCATCAAGGACTGGGCACCCCGCCAACCCCACACCCAAACCCCAGAGGTGCCCCAGCATGCTGGGCACCAACATTCCCACACTGCACACCGAGATCCAAAGAAATCCAAGCAATCCCGGAAGAGAGCCAAAACACCAGTCCCAGCACCTGACAACCCCGAACCCCAACCCCATGCGTATTGTTGTAGTGCGCATTTAAAAAGAAAAACAGGTGGGGAAGAGGGTCTGCCATGGGGATAGTTTTCTTAGTGATACATAAGGCACTGAAAACCATGTGAACTAAATTTGTCGCTATGGTGATACCATCTAAATTGCTCAACAAGCAGTCTGTGGGGGAAGGTGAAATATTACATCTCAGTCACTTGGTCTTAACATATCAGGCACCAGAACCTCTGAACAGGTGTACACAACCATAGTGTGTGGATGTAATTGTCAGGTATATTGCCTGTGCAGTGTCAGCAAGAATTAGATGGTGCAAATCCATCCTGAACATCCGTCGACTTGTATAGTATACTCTATGAAGGATTTTATATTGTATTAATCGTAAAGGTTACAAGTCATTTTAAAAGTTCTGGAACATATCTGAGACCAGAATGTTTGGTCAAAGTTAACTGATAAGTCCACCTCCAATTTCGTAATAGGAAGGGAAATTGATTTGTCTATATTAGACAGTGTCCTGTATATTTTAGACATTAATTTCAGCGGGTTGAGTTTCAGGAACTCTAGTACTCTTGATGGCATTTGTAGCCCACATTTTTAAGTCTACATTTATTGTTTATTATAGATTTAATTTGTTTGTATTCTAAAAATGTATTCTTGTCCATCCCGTATTGTATAATTAATCTGTTAAGTGGGATGAACTGAATTTCTTCAAATCTATGTTCCAGGTGTTCAATTCCTTTACTCCTCCAATCTGGAAAGTTTATTATATTTTTTTGTAGGATGTCGGGGTTGTTCCAGATGGGTCTACGTCTGCATGGGATTAGTGAAGACCCACCATATACCAGATATTCCCACCATGCTGTCAGAGAGGTGCTGATGTTGAGGCTTTTAAAGCATACATGTCGTTTTATATTTGAGCTAATAAATGGTAGATCTGAAATCTTAATATTGTTGCATAATGTCTGTTCTACGTCTAGTCAGGGTTCATCTAGAGAGCTGTGTTTAAACCATTTTGAGATGTATTGTAGCCTGTAAGAAGTAATGATGAAAGTTAGACAGATCTAGTCCTCCATTATCTTTGGTCCTCTGTAGCATTTTTAAGCTAATACACGGGGGTTTATCTTTCCAAAGAAATTTAGTAATGGAGGAGTCCAGAGATCTAAACCAGTCAGATGACAGTTTTTTTTGGGATCATTGAGAATAAGTAATTGATTTTTGGCAAGATCATTATTTTTATTGAAAAGGCCTGGTGCCCCTCTGAAGATAGAAGCTGGAAGATGTTTGGTTATTTGTCCTGATACATGCCGCTGGGGATACCTGCCACCGGGTCATGTGCCCCCCATGAGTTTTCCATTGAACTTTTTCACAATATTCAAATTTTCTGAGACACTGAATTTTGGGTTTTCATTATATGTACACCATAATTATCAAAATTGCAAGATATAAATGCAGAACATTTTTAGAGATGAACCTGTATACACATTCTTTTGCTTCTTTTTTTAATCTGAAAATCCTCTTCTCCCACCTTATCTCCCTTATCCCACCCCATTTTGAACTAAATCTTCACTCTTACCACACACCTCACTACTGTCTTACTGTCCTGCACTTCTTTCACAAACTTACTTTCACCTTCCCCATGCTCTACGTATCTGCAGCACATTGTCACTATGATAATTGCCACAGGTGTGAAATCTATAAGTTGTTTTTATGACTTTGTCAGTTGAATTTCTGAGAGACGGGACAGTATCAGTAGGCTTTATTTGGTTATTTTGGCTGAAATTCCTTGAGAAATCATTTGTATGAGATCTTAAAACATAATTATTATCCCTTAGTCGTGCTTGTCCTGAAAACCCTTGTTATGCAGCCTTACAATATGTGTGTGTTAAAAGAGACAAATGGCCTGTGTTTTCAGCATCATTACAGTGCACTAATTAAGACCTATATCAATGTTAGGGGTGACTGCTGCAGTGTGCTCATTGCTCGCTGCGACCTTGCAGCCCAACCAGACCTCTTCACTGAGCTGTGGTGACAGCAGCATCCTTCACAAGATCTTTAACTCTGCTCTCCTCTCCCTCTATTTATTTACTCATCTGTCTTGTCTCCGGTTCATTTTCATTTTCCTCCATTTTTTTATGCTGGAACCTTGTTTTCAAGTTCAAGCGTTTGCTTCATTCACCTTATTACAGTCAATCTTCCTTATCTACCTTCTCCTTGTCTTCCGTTTGCCTCTGCTGCTCATTCATTCACTTCTCCACTAACGCAGTGCCGACGTACATCTCTGAGTTGTTTACTGAAACTGCAAAACCCGTTCCCAGCATCCCTGCCTTGCTTTGTTCCTGTCTTCCTCCCTTGTTAGATTCACAAACAGCACTCAAGTGGTCGCTCCGGCTGCCACAGAGAAGTCCTGGCTGCCTCCTAGATGATTATGCTCTCAAGCCTCAACTGACTGCATAAGAACATGGTTTTCAAACGGCCAGTCACTCAGCACCAGTGGAAATTGGCTGGGAAGACACGACCTTCAGCAGAGCGAACCACCCTGCTCTCCTCCGGGTTTCCGTTCCTGATTCAGTTTTGTAGTAGAATAGATTATATATCATGTCTTTATACTTTTACACACTCTGACAAATCACCCAACCAATATTCTAATTTCACAAAAGTCATACCTAGAATTTCCATTGTAAATCTGTGCTTTATAGTTGTTCAGTTGAGTTTTGTTTTATTCAGTGTTGTTCATGTGGAGTATCGAAGTTTATGGTTTTCTGTTTACACCCAGGAAATCACACCTAAATAAATCAGGTACCACTAATCAGTTGTAAGTTGGAAACAAGTAATGAATCGGCACTGTGATGTATTATCTCTGGAATAGAAAGTGGTTTAATTCCATTTAAACTGTAAACATTAGGCTTGTTTTCTTTATTAAACAAAATATATCAACAAAAAAATATTTTTAAACTAAGGGAATAAGTTAGGACACCTTATCCCCAGTAGCAGTATTTCCTCCCTTTAGCTGAAATACCTTTCAGTAAGACACTTCTTGTAGCCCTCTACCACAAATGTTTGGCTCACTTCTCCCTTTCAACTGTGAGATATTCTAGGGTTTTCTTGTGTGTTTCACCCTACAACATGCCAATTACCCCTTTAGCAACAACATGGTTTGGAGCCCAATCCTGTTCTCAAACGTGATTTTGAACCGATGTGACGTGTTTCCACCAACAAAAAGAGGTCTTCATAATTTCTGAGAGAGTAAACGTTTTCTTCCTGCACTCCTCCCATGAAAGTTTAACTTGTGCAGACTCATTCTGATTGCATAAACCTTCATACCATCTGTAGCCAGAGCCTCCTATAGGTCCTGAGGAAATTTTAGGATTTTCTGAGACTTCCTCTAGCATCATATAGTCTGCTTTTAGGGTGAACTTGCTCGGACAGCCTATCCAAATTGTTTTGAGACATCTTTAAATTCCTTTCCAGACTCATAAGCTGCTACAGTCTTCTTTATGAAGGCCTCAGCTAGGTCTTTGGATCTTACCATGGTGTTCACTCTCACTTCAACATTTAGAACACCAAACTAAATGCTGTTGTTTTTGTTCACGTTTGATCCTAATATTAATATTGAAGTTATTTACAATTAACATTGAAAAAACTTCCTTTTTGGACCAGAATTTAGCCCAGCTGTAAATTAGATGTTAGAGTGTTTTATTGATTTCTTTGGACAACATTTAAAACCAAGCTGTGATTAGTAGGGGGATTACAAAGAGACTACTATTCAAGTTCTGTAAAACTCACTGCAGAAAATGCTCCAAACACTAACCTGTAATGCTTTTACACAGAGATAACACAACAAAGCCAATGATGATTTCCTTGTTTTGCTGTTGCTGCCCCCCTTGCCTCGTTCACACAGAGCAAATCAATCTGATTTCTTTAGAGCGTGCTTTGAAAATGAGCTGTAGTGATGCAGAAATAGAACACTGTGTTCTGCTGGCTCTCCCTTACATTGATTTCTCTCTGTAAGTGCCTCCACTGCCATCTCTGAGGGGAATCAACTTTGACTTCTCATTTTGCCTCTGAACTTACAAACAGAGGGGCAAGTCAGAGCAAAGGTCCTACAGTGATCTGGTGGAGTGAAAAAAGACTCAAGGTTATGGAGAGTTCATCAGGGGAAGACACAAAACTATCCTGACTGGGATAAAAACGTAGCTAAAAGGAGAAAGAAGTTAGATCTTTTGCTGCAAAATACAAAGAATAATTGATAATTCTATTATGTTTATTGGATGTACAAATAATCACCAAACTCTAAATTAAAATCATATAAATCATTGTATCTACAGCTTGTTTCTGGAATAATTTTTTCATGTCTTCTCAAATATTTATTTCCTGTTATTTAAAAAGTTTTGTTTGTGTGGATGGGATTACATCTTGTTAACTAGAGTGCCTTGTCGGAGTCCTGCAAATTCCTTGTTTGTATGCACGAACTTGGCAATAAAGCTGATTCTGATTCTGATTCTGATTCTGCAGGGCTATATTCTTACACCAGTTTTGCTTTTCAGTTTATCTGATGTACGCCTAAATGGTAATGTCAGCATGTATCCGGATGACATATATATTTTACACATATATGACATGTCTAAACATAAAGCTTTGATTTTCACATCAGCTTTAAAGTGTCTTTTGAAATCCCGTCTGTTGCTGAATACCATAAATTAAAGGAACTTGATATCTTAAGTAAGTGTTATCCAAACTTTTTGTCACATGGGCCAAAAACACCAAGTCGAAAGTGCTCATGGGCCACAAAAAATATTTTTATGACCATGTTAACCAAGTTTTTTACCTCCTCAACAATGAACTAAACATGCAGTTGTTTTTGTAAGGAGGTGGGGGTGGGGGGCTTGGAGGAAAGTTTTGTTTTTTTTATTTTAAAAGTTTGAGATGTTGCTATACAGAGAGGAAATGTCCTTTGGAATCAATATGTTGTTGTTATAGTCTTTCCAAGTGCAGTGGTGCTGACTTGGTTTGCTAAATCTAAAATAAAAGGAAAACAGTGTTGGGACCCAGCCATGGATTTCAACATTAAAACTCTGGTACACATTTTTCTGGAACTTTCAAAATAAATTGCATTTAACTGACTTCCAGCAACTGAGGAAAGGGGGGTAGCAGCAGACTTCCCATGATGCCACTGTCTGAATAAGAGCACCCCCTCTCCAACAAACCGACCTCTTCCACACGGCCTTCGAAAGGGACCGGATAGGGGAGACAAGCGTGCTGATGTCTCTTTGCTGGCAAAAAGACATAAGTTTTCAACTGGATCCAAGAGTGTCATAAGATCACGCGATCATATGCACAAGTTAAGTATGAGTGAATAACTGTTTGTGTACCCAGTATTCATTCATAAAAACGGGAATTAAGCGAGAATTAGG